>BPLR01003110.1:0-61180 GCA_021605095.1 Caerostris extrusa | reverse complement strand
GTTACGTATTGCTGCTCACAGCACAAGTTTATACCCCTCAAGTGCAATTTCTAAAGAATTATTTTTTAAGTAGGAAAAATGTTTAAAGCTAATGAGAATTATAGTGACCATAAAAAATATTTAAAACCTGTAGGGTAAGGATATGTTTCTTTTTTTTTTCTTCTACATCAGAGACTCACAGATATGTTCAGGATTGTAGCTTGTACAAAATGATGATGAAATTTTTCTTTTACATTAGACTCTTAATTGTTAAATATGCTTCGGTGTCAATTATTTAAACTGTAAAATGTGCATTCTATCAATTAAGAGGTGGAATATTTCTCTTGTTTTGAAAGAACTCACTGTGGTGGACTGGAGGTAATTTCAAAAAAAAATATTTCCCTGTACCTTCAGGTGCTGGGAGCGTATAACTGTGCCATCCTGGCAAGCGTTTTCCAAAAAAATAATCTCATTAAATGAGTTTTTTTTGAGGTTGTATAAAATGAAAAAAAATAAACTTCAAGGAAAGACAAATAAGCTGATAGGAAAATGACAACAAAAACAATTTGATTGTTGATGCATATGTATGTTTTAAGTTTACACACGCTGCAATATTGTATACAACTTCGGTGATTATTTTCATATTTTTAATGCATTAAAGAAAATTTGATTATCATTTTTGATTTTTTATTATTTTTATATCATTTAGTTAGATATTAAGTATTCCTTTGTATAAAATGCAAAGAGATTTTGTTGAGTTTAAATAAACTTATAAATAAAAGCATTACACTTATGTTTTTAACTATGATGTACAAGAAATAATTTCATAATGCGACTAAAAAAAAAAAAAAAAAGGTTATTTAAAAGATTTCAATGTCACTGTCATAACTCAGATTTTGAGATGAAATTCACCATTAAAAGTTTTATGTTATATCACTTTTAAAAATTATACATCAATAATCTCCTCCATGAAAATAAAAACTGATAAACTGAAATAAATTGGTGAGTATTTTAAAAAAAAATCAAATCACTTCCATTAATTAAAGTTGCTCGTTTGAGAATTTGAAAATAAAATTGCTTATTCATAGCAAACCCGAATTTATTGGGACTAAATAAATCAACACTTTCATACGGCCAATTATTATAAATCCTAAAAATAATCTGAAATTTGTCCATATAATAAAAGAGTGAATGTTAAAAATATAAATTAATTTTAGTTAAATAACATTTATTGCATCTAAAACACAATTATACTATATGTAGAAAAAAAAAATTATTTTGCCAAATTCGTTTGAAATATGTTCTTAAACGAAGATAAGTGAGAAATTGAATCTTATCCCGAAAATATTAATAAAAAAAAAATTATTTTTAAAAAATCATACTCCATAAAAACAAATAAAAATAATTAAAAAAAAAGTTAAAAAAGCAGTGATAGCCTTCAACTAAGTATCATGGAAGTAAAATAGGTATAACCAACTTCATGTTGATATGATTATTGAGACATAAAATTGTGTATTAACAATGGATAATTTTCACAAGAGCAAAATAAAAAATTCTTGTAATGAAGAAGTTCTGATTATTGAAAAATAGAATTTTTCTTTTGTAAGCTGTTACAAAAGGTGTATAAAAATAAGATCCTCTTTAAGAATAAAAAAAAATAAAGGTTGAAAAATAAAAAATTAAACAAACACGAAAGGAAAAATAAGAGTTACAAAAAAAAAAAAAATGTGTTCAAAAGACAACATTTAAGAAAATAGCAAACACTAAAAAAGAAAAAAAAGAAAACTGAAATACTCAAATTAATACAAGTGTAAAAAGTTTTCTGTTACTAGTGAACTTAAAAAAAAAAAATGAAGTAGAGAAAGCTCTTCATTTTTTTGGATTTCAAATAGATACATATTTCTTACTTTTTACAGTAGTTCAGTTGTTGTTCGCTGAATTGTCTGTTGGCAAACATGCTTTTAAAAATCAAAGATTAAAAAAATTATGCTTTTAAAAAATTAAATAATAAAAATTAATGCAAGTGCGTAAAGAGTTACCAAAAACGATTTACTGAGTTAAAATTTTTTGTATATACATATTTCCCTATAACTTTTTTTTTCACGGTATTTTTTTGTTCGCTGAATTGTTCAGTTGTAATCATGCTAGAAAAAAAATTTTAAACTTTTTCCCCTTTTATTGTATTAACGTTTTTAACCATTTTTTGTAATGATGTAATAGGAGAACAATTTTTAGTGTTTCAAAATAGATTAAATTCGATATTTATTTTTTTGTAAAAAGTAAAAGATTTATATTACACTACACACACAATCGATTCATTCTTTTTTGATGATAGGAAAATATTTTTATATTCATTATTTACAGATTTACATGAATGGAAATTATATTTCAAAAGTACACATGATTCATTTATTTTTTCTGATGGTAAGAAAAATAATTGTTTATGATAATTTATCAAGTTTATGATTTCTTTAATCATAACAATTTATGCAAATGGTTAAATACATAACGATTTCTATTTTATCAAAAAAACATTCCTTTAATTTAGAGACAGAGCTTTTGCGATCTTTATCCTTTTTCATTACATTCAATATTTCTAAACAAAAATATCAAAACTAATCTCGCAGTCATTTCTAACTAATTTCTAGTCTAAAACTAATCTTGCAGTCATTACTAAGTTATTTCCTGATGTGCTTGGGTGTGTTATCTTGGGTTTTGTTTCTAAAAAATAGGTCGTAATCCTTATCACCCGGATTATCAGAAGTGTTCTCAAAAGTTACTTTTAGTTCCCCGCATTAAAATGTCGATTATGAGAAAAGAAAAACTGTTATTTTAAAAGAATCATGTATCTGAGGTGAATATCTAAAAAAATATATGAAGAAAATAAAGGAATGTTTTAAGATGGGGGAAGTAATGTAACGAGAACCTAAATTTATCTGGCTATTATTTTGCATTGTATCAAATTTCACAGGGCAGGATATTACGTTTCATATCAAGAGTGGTTATTCTTTTCTCTATTTCTCTGATATGGCAATTTCCATTTTTCAGTATTTTTTTTTTATTTTTTTTTTTTTGAGAACGATAAAAACATTAAATGTCACTTTAAAATTTTATTTTTACTTTTAAAATACACAATCATTAATGGATTGTGTTTCTTTTTTTATAAATTTTTTTTTACACTAATGTTGTTGTTTCATATGGCAAATAGGAATTCAATCTATTTAGGGGTCAGGTCATGCCCAAAGAATTAAAAAGAACAATTAATTTAGAAATACATAGTGCCAAAATATATTAAAAACACATAAGAACATCTTCATAAAGAAATAAAAATTGACAATATCAGAGCAAACAAAAATTAAGTAAGTAAAACCTAAAAAGAATAAGATGAAGTAAACATGTACTCAGGACATGAGATCCCTGACTATCTAAAACAACAGGCAAACATCTCAACTGTGTTGTAACATATTTTCAACGCCTGGGTAGATGACTACGTGCAGCTTATTTACAGAGTCTGCTTTACAGATAGGGCCTATTCTATCTGTAAAACAGATACTGGCAATAGAATATGCCTATTCTACTAAGGTATTTGGGCCAAAGCAGTTTTTTATCTTGTTCTCAGTATGAAATTAGGCACTGAACTCTTACCAGTCATTCTTGATTTTATCCCAGAATTTATTTCTTTATTTAATTTATAGTTGTGTTGTATGCCAACATAATATTTCCTTTATACTTCTCTGAAGGAATTTATGGTAATCGGACTGAGTTTAATAGATAACTATTTTATCCCTCCTTATAAATTGGTTCGCTTTTTTTTATTACCATCAATATCTACATGGGGTGGTATCCACTGGAATTCTACAGTTTAATCGTTTATATTTATCTCTTTTGATGTTTTGCTTTATTTTTTGTCACAGAGGAGAAATCAGAGAGGCGATGAAGAACTATTGTCTTTATGGGCGACCTAGAATCAACGAAAATTATGGCCTTTTAAAAGACTCAAATTTAGATTTAAAAATTTGGCATCTAAGCATGACCGTTTGAACCAGTGCATCAAAGTTTGAAAAGTGTTCCACTGGGTCATACTGTGGAAACAAACTAAAATGTATATCTGCACCGGCGGCTTGATTCGTTTTAGAGCTATCTAAAAAACTCGAGTCTATTTTGGTTCAGCGTATTATTCAGGATAATGGTTAATTTATATTATTTTAGAAATGCAATACCAAATATAAAATATATCAATCATATGAATAACACGTCCTTCAATAATGATGCCTTATTTGGCATCACATATGATGCAAGAAAAATTTATTAACTGCTTTTCAACAAAAATATAAATTACGGGAGAACTCAATTTGTAACCCCAATTAAAAGCTCTTATTTCTATTCTGGGAGGGCATTATAAAATCTATAAACCGGAAAAATTCTTCATATGATGTGCTCACAGACAAAGAGATCTTAGGCGAACTCTCAGATTTAATCACTTGGAAATTAAAATACAAATATCTATGGCATGAAAGTTCAATGCCACATGTTTGCTCTTATTGTATATTAAGTAAAACTAAATCTGTTTCATCTTGCTATCCCAGTGTCAAAGAATATCTGGTATAAATATCCACCATTTGGAAAATAAAATTTGTCACAAATAAATATGAATAAACCTCCGCATTATTTTAATTCAAATCTTTTTCCAAAAGAAAAATGCTAATTTGAAGAAGTTTAGAAATAAATAAAACATAAGGATCTAAAAAATATTTCTCCCAATTGACATTCATTTGTCTTAAAAAATGGTTCTACTTTTCAACGATAAATGTAGCTAAGATTTCAGGAATAAGGAGCCACTTACTCGGGCTAGTTTTGAAGTTCGAAATTGGCAAACTTACATGGGAACAACAAGCGAATTGACCAAGAGTAATCAATAAATATCATGATTGGTGGCAAAAGATACAGAAATGAGAATCGATGTCTAAGAAGGCACCACCCTCCATTTCTCCAGGTTGTATCAGTCATCTTCTCAAACTGGGTGAATTAAGGGGAACCAATTTATTTTGGAATTCAAGGCAGGCAACTCAGTGCCTTGTCCTAACATCGAATTACATACATTTGTTTTCCATGACAACTCCATTATCAAAACCGTACACACATATGATTACTTTATTTTTGTAAAAGATAATATATTTTTTCCCTATTTTATTTTTAAGCCCTTTAACGAATTTATCATTCTCATCGAAGTACTAAGCGCCTGTGACTTAACTCAGCTCTATGTAACGAACATTAGAGTTTTCGAATGACTGTAATTTTTAAATTTCAAACATTTAAACAACTTGGAATCATATAATTTGGAGTCAAATCTGTAAAATAGACACAGAAAAAGCTTTCATATTATGTATTTTAAAATTAATATAACTCATTTTAGAGACAAAAGTGTTGTATATTTTTTCGTGTCGTATAAGTGTTTAAACATTAATGTTTTTCTCCATGAAATATTTTGAGAATCTATATTAAGACGTTTTTAATTAAAAATGATCATTCATATGACCAAATTAAAAAGGAGATTTTTTTAAAGTTTTTCACCTTTGTCATCTAATTACTCAAAATCTTTTACAAGGAAGAATCGAGATAAATTAAGATTAAACAATTCATTACTGTGATCCCAAGAACGAAGAAATTTTAATTATAACACTTTTTCTAATTAATTCACAGATAAATTATGACAGGGTAAAGAAACCCTCATTGAAATATGTTATTAACCTTATGAAAAAATAACATCATCACGAGTGATAAAAATATCTAAATGAAGAAGATTTATGTTAAACTTTGTATAATAATTATCACTAGATAGTTTAAATACTAAATGCTGTGAAATTATGAATAATAAATTGCAAAAAAAATGTCTTAAATAATTTTTATGATAAAAAAAATATTTACAAATTTGAATATGAATATTATTTGGTTGAATAATTTTAAATAAATAATTCAAAACAAAATTCACAAAAAAATTAGTAAATTAACAACATTTTTCTAATTCAGTTCATGCATTCAAAACATAAATTGAAATTTTCTCCAGTTTATTCAAATTATTTTTAACAATGGAAATAAATATTGAAAATTAGTTTTTCTTTGAAAGTGCTATATTAAACTGTAAAAATGGTTTATTTTTGCTAAATATTATTTTAATAAAGCTAAGCAACATATACTAATTTTTTATTGTCTTTTTTCATATTGAAATGTTTTGTTTTAGTTTTTAATTAATTTAATGGTTTATTTTTTAAAAATTGTAAAATTATATTTTATCTTTAAAAATTGTACCGCATATTTAATATTATTTAATTTATATTCCTTGTATTATATTTTGTCACTTTAGTTCTATTATATCTGTATATGCACTGTAGAAGTGAATACCGTTAATGAGATTTTTATTTTAAAATGAATCAATTTTCAGCATGGTAGGGTTATTTTGAAAATATTTTTATAGATTCAACGGAGAGTCAAATAATTTATGTAGCTTTTTAGATAAATCATTTGAAATATTATTCGTACACGTCAAATAGATATAAAAAAAATGGAAACATTCTTCTACAGAGTACCTTTATTCTAGACAAACATTAAAATGTTACTACATTATTTGTAGAATACGAAACATTGTATTACTTTTTAGCTGTTGCTTATTAAGATTAAGATTTGTTTATAATTATGGAATTGGAATTTTTATCAATATGATTCAAAGGTACTTCTGTATTTTTTCTAGGAAATTATAACAAATTTTTGATTTTTTTTTTTTTTTTAACGTATGATGTTTTTTTATTCTAATTTTTTTTCGTTGTTAACTTGTATACGTTTTATTTTTTTTTATTATTTAGATTTAATTGCATGCCATTTTTATTTTTTATCCATTTATACACATGTACCATTTATTGTCGCTAACAATTTTAGGGATAATAATGCTTATTTCTGAAAGTCATTGATTCTATCATATAAACTTTCCAAGGTTAGTCAGATATAAAATAAAATTAAATATAAGTAAACTAACAGTGATACGTATCATGAAATGCTTACAATATTCAAACTTTTTATAATGTTAATTGTATTTTGGGAAGAGTATTTGTTGAAATCCTGATCAAAAGGGATTAACCTGCCACATGTTAATAATGTTTAAAATAAATATAAAATGAAACGTTTTAAAAATGAGAAAAAAAATTCACACATTACGAAATTTAAATATTCTTATACTAAACGTTTAAGTTTATTTATGTACGCGCGTATACTGTAACGTTTCCTTAGAAACATATACGAATTTGAACTTTTAAGATAAAGTAATCGGGTTGAATGTGGAAACATTTTAAAGACATATAATTAATTTTAGTATTGAAAAGCAACTAAGAATGATAAACAATCGACTGTGAAGCTTCTATTAACTGAGATTCTTAAAAATAGAGAAAAAGTTGAATTGTCAATTAAGTATTAATATTAGTTTTTAAGTAATAATATTATTTCTTTTTAAGTATCATTAAGTTTTAATAATTACTTAATAGAAAAATTATTAAAATCTTTCATATAGCAATAATTATTTTAAGAATGCAAAAAGGCCACTATAATATTAATTATAAAAGAATAAATGAATTTCTGTTTTTTTTAATGAGCCAAACATTTTGTGACTTCGTATTTTTCTCAGTTTAAATTTTATGGATCGTGTATGTTAGATTAATTTAAATTTTGATTTATGGTAAAAAGTAAGCCCTATCATTTCATTTATTTCACATTTTGTTGGTCTAACCTTTTTTTTTGAATAAGTAAAATTATTGGGATACTAAAAGGTGCATTCATCAATTTATTTTAGGTAGAAATAAAATAACACTGTAATGAACAAATATTGTATTATGTATAATCTATTTATACATTTTAATATATTTTTCACAACACCTCAATAGGCTACCTGTATAGGCTACTACCAGCCAAATTAAACAGAGGATAAAAGAAAAGTCTATAATTTATAACTTTAAATTAATAATTAATAATTTCAAATGTGTTCATTTATAATACTATTCTTACATTGCGTAAATAAAATTTGACAAAATGAATAATATGTCACAACTTATCTCTAATAAAAACATAATATTTGTTTAATTAGATTATTATCCTTTTTATTGAAGATCGAGTTTTAAAATTAAATTATAGGTCAATTATTTCAACAGCAACATATGATTACGTCTTTAAAAACTTATTTATTGTTTCATATTCCGTGAAAAATACTTTTTTAACTAAAAAACAACAATTCAATGTGCTAAATAAAATTTGTGGGTTAATAGTCGTTGTCATGTTGTCCTACAAAGAATTCCTTTCATGAAATATTTATAAATGCATGACATGCCATCAACAAACTGAATATAATTAAAGCTTTGGTGAATGAATAGTGTTGTTCTCTAATACCACAGATTAAAATGTATTCTCTAATACTGTCCCATAAATCCTCGAAATGTATGCGAGGGAAATGAAGCAAATTTTAAGCGATTTTGTTCCATAACAAATTCCAAATTACGTGTTGATCGACTTTCTATTAGAGTGTAGGAAGTCATTAAGGAATTCTTTGCAAAGGTAGGAGAAAATAAGTTGTCACCATTTGAACTGTTCCATGAATAAATTAAAAAGTTATTTTGAAAGTAAAGCACAGATAAATCTGTCTAAATTTGTTACTAAAAGTATAATTTTTTAAGAAAGGGGTTAAAGAGTCGGTTCGTTAGCCGGTTTGTTAGTTCGGTGTCAAGGAGAAATATGTATGAATTATTTGTGCATGCAATCCATGGATCTCTTAGCAAATTTTATAAATTAACTGCTTCAATTAACATTTTTTTTTTTTTTTACCAAATTTGATTTTTAATGTTTGTTTCAATGTTATAAATGATTGTTGTTTTAACTGAAAATTCATAAGAATTTCCTACCTGAAGTATTGAAAATGTTAAAGAGCTAATAATATTATTAAATACCGGCATATATAGGACTTTATGCCAAAAATATTCTGAAAAGAATAATGTCCTTGTTTAAAGGTTTAATAGTTATTAAATAGTTGATTAGTAAAATTTAGTATTTATTCTCTTGGCTTCATTAAAACTGTATATATATATATATTAAATATTAAAAAATTATATTAATGTATATATTTATATTATCATTTCACTACAAGAATTATTTAAGATTTCATTTTTAAATGTTTATAGTTCAGCTCAACAAATTCAAATTACAAATATAATTTGTTTTATACTAACAGACACAAAGAATATCATCAAATTTCTGAAATGACGTCATTAAACATTTTAAATAATGGTAATATTGAGTAAATTTTTATACTTCCAAACTTTTATTCAAAAATCATCTGTGAGAATCTATTACTTTAAATAGTACACAAATGTGGGGAGACATTTAAATAAATTAAAAGTGTATGAATACAACAAATTATAAATTAACTGACGATGTAGATGCTCTCTGTTTTAATATAAATTGTAACTTTCTGTATTTCAAATTTATATATACAATTATGATTATGAATATTTTTGCATTGATGTTGAAGTTATGTGAAATAATAACAGATGTACTAAATAGTCATCAGTAGAATATATACTGAAATTTTAAAAATACAATTTACAATTTTGTAATGACCTTTATATTGTTATATTCCTTACGTTAAATATCCATAAAGGCTAATTTTTTTTCTTTTCAAAATAGGTATGTAAATTTTGAATAAATGCATTCATAAACTTTAAATTTCAGGTCATGTTGAAAAAAATGCTTGAAAGTCTTTTGAAGGAAAAATTACCTTCTTGAATTTTTATAGTCAAATTTAAATGTTGTTTTATTTGTTTAAATAAAAATGTCCTTGAAAGAAATTATAATTTTAGTTGATCTATAATTTAAGAACATTTAAATAGTTAGTCTAAAGAGATTGGAAATCATAGCTGAAAGATTTAAAAAAAAAAAAATTTATATATAATAAATAAATCTATTTAATTTGATATGATTAAACACTAAGTTTTATCTATTTAATAAGGATAAAATGTAAAAATGAAATTTGATTTTTTTCTCCCTATTTTTATTTTTTTCATTGATTTAAACTTTTTTATTATTATTTATTTTTATTAATAAATAAAGCTTCATAGTTCTAAACATCAATATTGAATAATATAGCATTTAAAATATAACTTTTTTTATTTTAATTTCAATTCAAAAGTTTAAATGTAAAAAGAAAAAAACTGTTTAAAACTCACCCAGCACAATTTTTTTCTAAGCCAAGTTTTGGAATATCAAATTTTATATACTTTTCAATTCAAAGGTATTCATGTCCATACTAATTTATTTACTCTGGAATTCTTCAAGAAAAATTGAAGATATTTTTATGATTTTTGATTTTTGAAATATTACATAAAATAAAATAACCTTCAAACTTTAGTATAAAAAAATGCCGTAATATTATCCTGTGACATTATTATGCAATAAAAATTATTACGAAGTTTCTGAAAACTGCACTGTCTATTTAGAAATAAATAATTGAAAAACTATCCTCTTGAGCTCCATTTATTCTGATGGATATTTTTATTCTTTAAATTCTTAATCTCTGAAGGCAATTAACCTTCATAGTAATATATCAGTCCATAAAGAAAGAATAATAATAAGAAGCATGTTTAAAGGCTAATTTATGGTAAACCATTTATACGGCTAAGTATTTCGTGGATTTATGAATGGATAGGCCTATGTTGATAGTTAAGTTTCCTTGGTACATATTTGTGATACTGAAAATGTTTTTCAATTCGGCATTATTGGGATTTTCTTATGATTGTCTTAAGAGCTTCTTTCATTGGGCTAAAATAAGAATCTACTTCTGTTCAAAACCACAAAACGTGTATTGATTTATTGATATTACGGTTCGTATGAAATTCATTTCTATTTGTTTTGTTATGGCGAAAGAAATAATTTCGTGTACTTTTCTCAATAAAACAGTAAACAGTTTCTGACAAATGAATGAGGAATATAAATGATATTATAAAGAAAAATTTTTAAATGAAAAATTAGTAGTAGTAAAAATAAAGTTTTTACATTTTTTACAGGAATTTAAGTTTAATCATAGACCTATAGCTAAAGTGGTTAGTGAAATCCAAATTGTAACAAACTAAAAAAATACAGTCATATCTTTCTGAAACTATAAGACTTGATGGAGAATGTGAAAACATGTATAATACATATATCATTGACATTCAGGTTGGCTGATGAGAGTTTTTTAGGTTTCTCCCATACAACATGCAGATAATGTCAGTTGCTCATAAAAATACACCAGTATAGAAATGCACTTTCTTTCATCATTCTCTTTGAGGATTGGGGATTAAATGCAAGTGGTACATTAGCGGAATACAAGATGCCATGATCTGTCCGTCATCTCCTTTTTGTGGATTGTCCACAGCACATAGTGATGACAGAAAAAAACGCTGTCCTTCCAAGAATCACGATTCTACGGATTGTGCTAGCTTCGACTTAAAGATTTAAAGATTTAGCTTAAAGATTCGATGCTCTTCCTACCATCGCCTTTCACTGACGTTATTGACATATATTATTGGGGCAGAGATGCAATGCCTTTTTGTGAATTCTTCGTAGCACACAGTGAAACATAAAATGTAAAGTCATTTTCTTTTCCACTTTTAAGTGGATTGCTAGTGGAAAACTAGAGTGAAATGCAAAGGAAAAGTATTTAAAAATTTCATGGCCTTGTTGAATTTTGAAAAGACTCCCGTACAGCTCTAGCGATGTTCATCGTAGCTCCCGACTTTAGATTTGGAAATTTTAAAGAGATTTTGATAGAGTTTATTAACTTTTTACACAAATAAACAAGCCTATCATTATACTCCCACATACGTTGTAGTTACCTGGAAATTGTCCAGAAAACGTATATTTTAAATATTCAGTATTTTATTCAACCAGCACAAATTTATAAAAGAACCACCAAAGATGATAATTCCTATTAAAAGTTTTAAAATTAATCACACTGGAATTTCAAAGTAAATGTGTAAAAGTGTATAATCAATATTTTAAGAAATAATTGTGTGTCAGAATAAGATTGCAATAAGGTCGAATTCTTCAACCTCTTAAGAGTTTTATTAAACACTTTTTTTTTCTTTTAATTTCTTTTGCAAATATTTGTTCTTTGTCATCTTGATGGCAAGACTGTTAAGGATGGGTCTCGAGAGATTATGTTACAAGTCGACATGACAGCTAATGTGTCGAGTTAAACAATGAGAAGGGAAAGATATGTATTTAATAAAAGAAATATTACAAGCAAATGGTAAGGAAAGACAGCTGAAAATATTCTCAAATAATGCATTTAGGAATAAATATATGATTAAATCGCTTTAATTTTAAAAAAGTTTCATGATATTATCAAAAAAAAATATCTTTGAATGGATTCCCACACGTTATAAAATTAATAGTGACTTTTTGACCTTGATAAAATACTACTTTCGTCCACTCTGACAGAGTTATCTAAGAATTATTATTATTTATTCTGACGTATTTATTTAAAAATTTAGCTCTCATTTCTGGTCTAATAATCTCAACTGATCTATATACAATTTACCTTAATATATTAGTTTAAGTTGGTAGTTTTTTAATGAAAATTTTGTGATAATTTTAAATTATTTTTAGTTCGAATAATAATCGATGCTGTCTTGAAGTTTTTATCATTCCTTAAATCAAAATTAATGCTATGTAAATATTTAAATAAGATAATAAAATAATAAATAACGACGTTTTAATAATAATTAAATATTCGACGATAACGAATAATAACGAATAAAATTTCTTATTTATTTTGATTTTTTTTTTTCCTTCAAAATTTAAATAGAATATTTCTTTTGAATATTTTATACATCATTATATATTTTTCTTATTCATCAATGATTTATCTTTTATCATTTCTTTTTACCATATTATTTAGAGAAATTTTAAAAAAATCGAAATTAAAAGAAAAAGTATAAAAAATATATATATACATTAAATTTCATATGTTGTATAAACAAAACAAACATTCACATATATAAAAAATGTATTAATTAACTATCATACTAACTTTTCTGAAGATACATTTTATATGATATATTTTTTTAATACTGGGAAATCTTTCCACCGACCGTTTTCCTTAGATATATTCGTGTCAATTGAGATATAGTCTTGCTTTTAAGACGCAAGATTGAGCAAATTTCATTCACCTAATGAAATACATAGATGCCTGAAACGCGATTAAGATTTCTGAATGTATCATCCTGACACGTGGAGAAAATACGTTTGATTCAACACCCATAATTTATTTAGTTCATTTAACTTAACAGCAGTGGAGATTCACACAATTCCGACTCTGGTTCCTGATTTCCAAGATTTAACAATCTGTAGAATTTGAAATTGCTCAAGTAAAACCGGGAAAGGTTGACACCAACAGTGATAAATATGGCTTAGTTATTCACATTGTCTGTAATTTTACTTCTGGTAAATGTATGAATGTGTGTGTATTTCAGGTCATTTGTATTGCAAATGTTATAATGGTTTTTATACAATTTGACTTTAAGCATGATTAATATCGTGTCACGAATACTATTGGGGCTCATATTGTACAAAATGTTTATATAGATATATTATTTTAAAATACGTCGTTATTTTGTATACATTCAAATAAATTATGATTTATATCAAAATAAATATACATATAAATCTAATTTTCTATACTCTAAATACTTATTTAAATTAAATAATTAGGAACAAAAAATATTTAATGATTGAATACAATGAAATAATAATATTATTAGGATGATTCATCCATGCACATGTTTTTAACTCGTGATAAATTTCAGAGTAACAGAGATAAAAGACGATGCTCTTAATATATTCTATGTATAATGAATTCCTTTCATATATTCCTATGAATACTGAATATTCATTTTTATTTCGATGATTCATTTTGGATAAATTAAGATGTTTTTTTCTTTAAATATAATATTATACTTAAAAGAAAAAAATCGAAATTGTTTTCAATATTAATTTAGCCAATTTTTAAGTATAAATGGCATCTTTATAACAGTGAAATTATTATAATTGGGTAGCAGAAATGTCCCCAGTTGTTAATTTACTGAAGATTTCGCTCTGTTTTTATTGATATGGTAGCAATTAAAAATGACTTATTGTTAAAAATACAATATTTTATAAAATTCACATTATTTACTTTTACATAAAATACAAACCACATATTCATCATAATAGCTCATCATAAATCATCATAATAGCTCATATATTAACAACTTGTTAATTTCAATTAACCTCTATTGTTATGATAATCTACAAATTTTAAATTTAAAATATCACGCAATCTTATATAAGTAAATATCAAACAATATGTGATAAAAACTTACAGAAACTTTCTTAAAATGTTATAAAATTATAATCTTAATAAGATATTAAATAACGTTGATTATTTATTTTATTAATAAAAATTTTTAAATCCTTTTTGAACAAAAAACTCTAACTCTTAGAATTTTTGTGGAGCAAATTAACTTTACTCACCAATTTATGAATACAAAGTTCAACAAAGTATTGCTCTTTTTGTACCTTATTGTAATGTTACATAAACCTATTAAATGAAATACATTTTTAAATTCAAGATTTACTCATCTTTTGTTACTTGCTTACATAATTTCAAGGTAATTTCTTTAAGAATTAACTCTCTTTAGCTTTCTTAATAATTCGTAAATTTTTAATACTTTTTTATCATATTAACAACGTCACATACGTTAATGTAATTAAAATATGATGAATAATATTTTTTAACACCTAGAATCTTAATTAAACTTTAAATAGCATTTTTCGAGCTTAACTCATTCAGTTCAGAATGTACCAATAGAATACAGAATGCCTTGAAAGTTACAAAATTGTCTTGTTCATCTATAAGAATTTAATTACCAAGCTATAACTGAACATTTAGAACAGCTGCTTTTAAAAATGGAAATCTTTTTTAACTTTTTAATATTTGAACACAATTAAAATTAAGTTATACGGGGATAATAATAATTCTTCAGGAAAAGGTTTGACCAATTTAATTACATTTTTAATACATTGAATCATTTTGATTAAAATTATTCTATAAATAAATGTGTGATATGCACATAAAACTTTGTTGTAAAAAAAGAAATTAAATTTCAGTAATCTATTTCATGTTCATTTTCATCTAATTCATTCATCATTTATCATGTAAAATAAAGAAAAAAATATTTTATGAATATCTACGTGTTTACTGATAAATAATATTTATCATCAGATGTAACTCACTAAATCCCTGAAAAAATTTAAATAAATAATAGCATCATTCCATGCCAATCAAAGATAATTAATTGTCTGGTTTACAAAAGTAAAAATTTCACATAAATTTGAATTGTATACAAAATCTTTCTTAAACGAAAATATTATCAATTGATAGTAACATTCAAATTACCTAAGAAAAAGTATTATGTTATATTCGCCGATAAATCTGTTTCAAATTTTCCGCATTTATTATGTGCAGTACATTTTATTACATTCCATTCATAGTTTCCTATATTCTTATATTTTCATTTATCCCATTTTTTTCATCTGAATTTTCTTATACATATTGAAATTATTAAAGAAATAATAGGAGTAGTAGTTAATAGTAGTAGTAGTAAGTTAATTCATGGGACAAAAGATATATCTAAATACTTTCATTATTTTATAAAAACATTATAAATAACATTTAAACCAATTTATGTTAATAAATGTTAAATTAATGAATTTAAAAAAAAAAAAAAAGATTAATCTCATTCATGTACGTTAGATCTTTTTAGACAATCTTGATTATATATCAAGACAATCTTTATTAACAAAATTACGGAACAAATTGCGGATTATTATCTTGAAAAATGTGTACAATATGAACATAAAAAACAGGCATTCGTAAATTTGTTTGAAAATTATTATGCACTTAAATAATTGTTTTTTATAAACATATCAAAATTTAATTTTAAAAAAAGTGAAATCTTATTACAATTATTATGTGATGTTCATTTTAAACATTAAATTTTGGCAGAAATATTTTTATAATTAGAAATTGAATTATATGAATTTCAATGTACCAATAAGTAGTAAAAACAATATTAAAAAAATTAAGAAAATCAGATGCTGTTTTCTCTTTTTCCATGTAAAATATTGTTTGCAATATTTTATGTATTAATGATGAACTTTTCAATACAGTGACATAAAATATAAAAGTGATTTATCCAACTGGAAAATAAAATATATTGTGTATTAATATTCTCTTTTGATGTATAAAAACAAATTTTAAAATTCTAAAAAAAAATTATTTATGAAGTTGTGAAGAACAGTAAACTTAAAAACTAGATTTACACAGGCAAATTTAAACTATACTTTCACAAAGTGTTCTCATTCTCTTATTTTGCTAAAAAAATATTTAAGTAGCAAATTTTTGACATAAATTTTAAAAATATTTAGTGTGAAAATTATTAAAAACTAAATTAAATTAAATAACACCAAATGTTTTACACCTAGTTGTATAAAATAATGCAATTCAGAGGTTGTATTGCAGTTCTTTTTATAAATTTAATTTATTGAAATAACTATAGTAGAAAATAAAAGTTTCTGTTATTATTCCCTATTATCTTGTATTTTTTATACATTCAAAAAATACAACAGGCAACAGTAAAAAAAAATATTTGTAACATTACTTTCTCAAGAGGTAGATGAAATATTTTTAATATATTCAAAGTAAGATCAAATACTATAAGTAAATATAAGTGAATTTTTATTTATTAGACACAATTATATTTTCATACACTATGTACATTTAACACATATTATAATCCATTCTTTAATGCCTCTTTTTCAACTAATTATTTATATTTTTATTATTAAATTTATCACAGAGTAAATACATATATATATTGATCATAAAATCTAAACTAGATATATATGTACTAATAAATATAAAACTGTTTTCTTGAAATATTACAATTCAACAAAAAAAATCAGTCGATAATGAATTATTTTTTAATTTAACGGTTTTAAGGAATTACATTTACGATTAATAACAATTTATTTGCTGTTTTTAAAAAATGCGCCATATCCTGTAAATATTAGTATTTTTAAAAAATTAACTAGCATTCATTAAACTGAAATATTATTTCAATCATATAAAATTCATTAATTTATAATAAATAATTTTCATTTCGACAAATAATATGCTTTCATAAAGTTATATCTTACAATGTAATAAATAATACAAAAATAATTAAATAAATAAATATTCGAAGTATACTTTTTTTTTTTGGGAAATTTCTAAATTCAGTCATCCAATAATATCAAATATATATCATCAGTATTACAGAAATAATCAATAAAAAACTTTAAAAGATGAATCTCAATTTCTGTATATTTTTCATGCACGTGCCATATGAATGTAATGAAAAATTGAAAAATAGTTTCTGCCTGAAAATTATAAAAAATAAAACTGTTTTCAAAGTAAACGTTTTTTTTTTGCCTTTGATGGCAGTTAATAAAAAATATTGCTTCAAAGAGACGAAACAAAAACGTAAACATTTCAAATTTAATTTCATTAAAACAAAGTTCACAGTGATATATATTACATTTTCTATTTGACCCTCTATCCAAAAGTAGTAAATAAAAGTAGGTGGTATCTCATATAGTCTCTCTAAATTAATATTTATGATACACTTTATTTATTTTTCTTTATCGAATAAATAATATCTCTTTTTAAATTATGTAAATTATGTTTAACAGAAAAATCATGTAATTTTTAGAATATAAACTAATAATTACCAAAAATTACCTTTGATATTTGAGATTCCATGAGTTACTTTTTTTGTGTAAAGCAATTTAGAAGTTATTTAGGTTTTATAAAACGGCGTATAACTAAAAAGTGAATTTCTCCTTGATAAAAGATATATTCCTACAGTTCATTTATTTATGCTCATCTAAATATTTAAATTTTTATAGAAATATTGACAATATATTTTAAAACATTTTTGGTTAGTTTTAAATTTAATTTCAATTTCAAAAATAATATGTACATTTTGTAAAATAAGATACATTTGTTAAACAAAAATACATGTATTAAATTAAAATTACGTTTATGAAAAAAAAAAGGAAATTTATATTTATTAATTATATGCAATAATAAAAAATAAAATTAAATGAAAACTGCTATCGTAATCTTTAAAATAATTTCATTTTTACTACATAAGATGCAATTATAAAAATCAAACAATCATATAAAATTATCGGTTTTTAATTTTGTACACAACATTTAAATGACTTATGTATGCACATTCAAGTAAAATGCACTATTTGGGGAATATAAAACTATAATTACACTTACATATAGAGTCACTTTTTTGTTACATTTTTTTTGGAATTTCAATCAGTAAACCTTATTAAATTTACAGACTTTAATTTATAATACTAGTAAAGCATGTTTTTAAATATTTCAAATAAAGGGCGACATATTTTTTTAAATAAAATAAATGACTTTTATTTTTCAAACTAAATTTATTTTCTTTATTTTAAAATATAGTCATCTATTTAAATGCTGTAAAAAGATTATATTCTTTCAAAACCGACAATCAGTATTAATAGACATAATACATTTATTAAAAAAATCAATTTCTGAATACTTCAAATTATTATTCAATTATATACTGAAAAATTCAAAATCTTCGACAAAGAAAATATTTTGAAAGTATTAAGTGATTGTAGCTCTTCTGCATTTCATTCTCATTCTCAGTAGTAAAACCACTCGGGTCTTGAAAAAAAAAAATTCTGCTGCTTTGATAGCTCTGCTTTTCTTTCATTTGTTAAAATTAGTGTTTCTAAAACTAACGCTTTGTCATAATTATCTTGGCATATTGTCAAGTGGTCAAACCTAGCCAGTAGAATAACAATCTTGAAAAAAAGCTAACCTGACCAATACAAAGGCCAAGACAACAATTGCAGCTAGTGTACGAAGAATTAATGAAAAATGTGTGCAACTTGCAACTGACATTGTCCTGTTGAAATATGGGAGCAGAAAATCATTGAAATTTAGGTAAGTCAACAGGCTTCAAACCCTCAAAGATATAAAGTTGGCAGTTCCGCATACAGACAATGCATTTTGAAGGGAGTACCATTTGGTACTACTCCAAACCATAATGCCAGATGAAGTACTGAAAAAGCATCTCATAATGCCAGGTGAAGGACTAGAAAAGCATCCCATAATAACAGGGGAAAATTGGAATGTTACAATACAATCATTATGCAGCAATTTTTAATATTGCAATAAGATACACAAGTGTCGTGAACGCAATATATCTGTTCTCACATATAAGAGTGCGAGGAGAATGGTATAGTTGTTCTTATTTGTTTGCCTTCCTTTTGAATGCATCAAATAAAAATTCACATTACTGCATTTTGATTACGTAACACAAGAGCACGAATTCTTTAAAAGAAACACTTGATATCACTATTAATTCTAGTGCTCTCACAAAATCATTAACAAGCTCGATTGATACCGTATTCTTCCATTAATATTATTGTAGTTTTTAACAAAAAAGAAAATGAACGAAAAATAATTAAATAATTTTAAAAAGTTTTTGTTTTCCCTTAATACGAAGATTGCAGATATCTCCATTTCTTTAATACAGAAAAAAAACGGATTCCTTTAGGTATATTGTTACAATAGCAGAATCGATAATGTCTGACTTGAATAAGGGGAATATTTTCTTTTTCCGTAAGTATTGCTGGGAATATTTGACGAAGTGCAAATCCCAAAACAATCTGACGCTAAAACAAAATTCACTGCCCATAATAATGAATCGCATTTTCCCTTTCTGCATTTCTCACAGCATTATGCCTTCCGCTTTTCGAGTTACGAAACCAATCTTCGCAACAGCCTTCTAGGAAATGAGTGTGACTCGAGCGGAGAACAGGTGAGGCGTTCTGACCGCCCCTCAAAATGAATGTTCGAGCCGCGAAGTGATCCGTGAGTCTCATTTCACGTGGGCGGCACTGAAAATAAGACGGTGGAAGCGGCTGTGGTGCCGATTTTCGATTTGGGAAGGATGCTGGAAATGTGCTTGAGGGATCGATTTTGAGAAATTGTAAGATGCGTGATATAGTAAATAGTGTATAGTGTGTAAATAGCTAAAAAGGATAATGCCTTAAACTGGAAAAAAAAAATTTCAACTTTTTCTAATTTTCTTCTTTTTTTTATTATTGTAAAATGACAGTTGTGTATGATCATAACTGAATAAACGTTATTATTGTTCTCAAACTTTTATAACATTGAATTTCAATAAATATATTAACAACATTTCAAGATTAATGTTGTAACTAAAAGATGTACAAATGTTTTCCTTTTATTTTCCTGGAATTTACAATCAACTACAAAATTATTTAAATTGACATAATTTAGGAAATAATTGAAATATTGAAATATAAAAAAATTACTAAAAAGTTAAAATAAAATAATAGACAAATGGGTTCTATAACAATGACAATATGCTGATTTCTAATTATTCTTAACAATATATACATATATATACATATATATATCTTAAGAATATATTATCTTAAGATAAAAGCATTTTTACAATGTATTTCTTATATATATATATATATATACAATAAAAACAAAAACGAGATCACCAGTACTGTAGGAAAAAAAAATTCAAAAAAACCGAATAAAAATGGTTAATGTAAAACCAATTATAGACATTAAAAAGTATTTTAAAGAGAAATCTGTCGAAATTACTTTTCTTTCAAAAATTACAGCTCAATATGTCTTGAAAAAAAACATTTAATTTTTACCATGACAGCGTATGTTTGCAGCTTGTTTTTATTCTTTGAAGAAAGAGTCGCATCTCAGCAAAGAATGCTTTTATCTTCTAATGGAAAAATTACTCTTTTTTTTTTTTTTCTTCTTTTTCTGTTGTCTTCGATAAAAAACTTTTTGTGTTTAATTAAATACTTTAAATACTTCAAAAGAGTTATAGAAAAATAAATTAGAATAAAAAAGCAGAAATGCGAAATCTACGTTTTTTCATTAATTGTCATTTTAGCCGAAGAGCTATAATTTATGAAATCTGAAATCAATGTACAAATATTTTTTATCCACTGCAAAGTTATGCACTGATTACAAAAATAATAAAAAGAAAATGTAAAATATAAATATGATGATTCCGTATTTGATTTTTTTTTATTTTGCTGTTATCCCAAAAATCACATTATTGAAACAAAAGATTAGGGCGTAAGATTTCATTCTGACATCGTTAACTGTTAGCGCAACAAAAAAAAATTAATGTTATTCTAATTAAAGACTTGCAAGTTGTTAATCGCTAATGAATGTAAATTCTTTACAAAGGACGCATGAAAAATGACACTTCATTCTTTCAACATTCATTTCAATTATCAGGGGGGAAAATAAAAATAAAAATCTTAAACATAATATTGATTTTTAAATAAATGTTTATTATTTATTTTTTTATTTTTTATCATTTTTTTAGTGACACTAATGATAACAAAACAGGGACGATTAAAAATTATCCTTTTTATAAATGTATTTTATTAAATTCATTTCTCATATAAAAAGAATGATTTAAGATTTTAAATAACTTTCTTTTTTCATTCTGTTAGTGTGATAACTGATTCTAATCAGTAAAATTATTCAGAAGGTATTTATTTTTGATTTATAATACTTTAAATATGCATGATGTTTAAAGCATTATTTAAGTTTCATAAAATTCATTTTCTAACATACTGTTTATTTTTTTAACAAAAAATCTAATTTACATATAGGACATTACGTATATATTAGCTATTTATCTTGTAAAATAAGAGTTATCTTTAGCCCATCAAATATTAAAATGTAGAATTATTAATTGCTAATAACTTTTTTTATTATTCTTTGATTAATTATTCCCTCTACTAATTTTTATTTCACTACTTTACTTTTCTTTCCCTGTATAGCAGATATATTTTTATTATTAACTTTGAGAAACATATGCGTAATATTAAAAAAAAAAAGTAAACCAGAATTTACTAAGGAATATTTACACATTTTAATGAAAAATATTGTTACAACAAATTGAATAAATAATATAATTTAATTATTTTATGTACAATAATAATAAAAATAAATAAATAAATATAAAATTATTTTTTAAATTTTAAAATAAAAAATAATTTTGAAATATTTTTTTATTTATGAAATTTTTAATATTTTGAATGCTATATATATTTTAATTATAGATAAATAAGAAAAATAAATGAAATTATCATAGGAAGAAAAGTGTTTTCGTAATTTTTAACAGAATTCTAGTTTAAAATAATATACTATTTCCAATAAAATAAGGTTTCCACAAAGAATAATAGTTCAAAAAAAGAAACATATTTTTACTATACGGTTTTTTACAACTTATTAGAGCAAATAATTAACCATACATTTAAAAAGCATTAAATATCACAATTCAGAAATGACATTAAATATAATAATAGTGATATTATATTTAAGATAATGAAAGTAAACAACGTTTAACAATTTTTAAGCAATTCTTTATAAATTCAATGTTTATTAATGTTCTGTTACAAGGAATCAAATTTATATACTTTCTGCTTAAAATATAATTTTTAAAAAAAAAGTTACTGATTTCTTCAGTAGTAAATTATATATTTGGATGATAACAAGACTTTTTTTTAATTATTTGAAAAATTTACATCACCTGATAAATTTGGCCTGCTTGGATTTAGCAAGCACAGTGATTTCAAAATTTGCGCACAAATAACTTTTTATGTGAGAAAATATTAATTAATATTTGAAGTAATTTCTGTGTTTTTAATTTAATTGTATATTAATTTATACAACTATTTTTTTAATTATTTCAGGAATATATTGTATTTTTTTTTAATGTTAAGCTCACTACTTAATTAACATGCTGCCTACATAATAACAAATAAGCAGAAAAGTTGAACCATTTTAGGTCAAATTTTTTGTAGTTCCTTTCATTAGATTGTCTTTCGGTTTGAAATTCTAATTTCCGTTTCATTCTAAAGTTTGGTGTACATTTACTCATCACTTTGTGTGTTGTTTTTATTTTTACTATTTATTTATTTCCTAAATTATTTTACAATATTTTTGACTGCATACTTTTTTTTAAATACGGCAATTTCCATTTTGATATTAAAGAGATATGTAAGTTTCTTAAACATTATAGTTATTGTTATAAGCACAAGGAAAGTGATTCCAGCCTTTTACATGTTTTGAAGTTGACAAAAATAACAATCTTGACAACATATTTTTATTTGAAATGTATTGTCTGCGAACTTTCGTAATATGCCAACATCTTTAATGCTTAAAAAAGCGATATAGTTTAAAGACGATAGTACGATATAGTTAAAAAAAAAACCGATATAGTTTCGTAATATAATAAAATTTTTAAATATTTTAAGCGTCTAGAAAATGCTTTTCTTTAAAACTGCAAGAAAATTCACTTTGAAAATCGTTTTCTGTAACTGTATTTATATATATTTTAACATTCTATTTAAAACAAAATAATAAAATGTTATAGTTGGAAGTGCAGAAAATTTAAAACTATGACAAAAATCAACAAAGCAATTGTTCAGCATCATACGCTGAACAATTACTTAATAGTTATATATATTAGTTTAAGTTGGTTATTTTCCATGGAAATTTTGTACTAATTTTAAATTATTTTTCAGTTCCAATAATAATTGATGCTATCTTGAAGTTTTATCATTCTTTAAACCAAACTATTAATGCTATGTATATGTTTCAATAAAATAATAAAATAATAAATAACGATGTCATTTTCTTATTTATTTTGATTTTTTATTTCTTCAAAATTTAAGTAGAATATTTCTTTTTGAATACTTTATACACCATTATATATTTTTTTATTCATCAATGATTTATCTATTTATCACTTATTTTATCATTATTATTTAGAGAAATTTTAAAAACCGAAATTAAACGAAAATTATGTTATATAAACAAAACAAACATTCACATATAAATGAAATTTATTAATTATCTATCATACAATCTTTTCTAAAGATACATTTTATATGATATATAAAATCTTTATATGATCTTTATATTATAATATCTTATATATATGATATATAAAAGTAAATCTTTCCTCCAACAGTTTTCCATAGATATCTTCGTGCCCATTGAGATATAGTCTTGCTTTTAAGTCGGCAGATCGAGCAAACTACATTCACCTTATGAAATGCGTAGATACTTAAAACACACGATTGAGATTTCTAAATATATTATCCTTGCAAGTGAGGAAAATGCGCTTGATTCAACAGCCATAATTTGCTTGCTTGATTTAACTTCACAGCAGCGGAAATTCCCACAAATTTCCCGGATTTAACAAACTGTTGTATTTGAAATTGCTCGATGTAAAAACCAGGAAAGGTGGACCCCCCACAGTGATAAAATTGTTTAGTTATTCACATTGTTAGAAATTTTTCTTCTGATAAATGTATCAATGTATGGAATTTCCAGAGGTTGTATTGAGAATTTTAAGATGGCTTTTAAGCAATTCAGTTGCGTTTCTATGAAGCACATGAATAGCATGTTTCGAATACTGCTGTTTCTCTTATTATACAAAATATTAACATTCAGATTATTGAAGAAAAAGTAATATGTATTTTCTTTAATAAATTTGCATTCCACATATATTTTGTGCAGTACATGTTATTGTATCCCTTACATAGTTTCTGTATTCTCGTTATATTTTCACTTATTCCACTTTTTCATCTGTATCTATTACTGCATTTGCAAAATGTATTGAAATATTAAAGAAATAATACCAGTAGTAGTCAAATATTTTTTAAATGTCGGAAGTTAATTCATGAGAATGAAGATAGATTTAAATACATACATTAGTTAATAAAAACAACATAAATATTTAAACCAATTTCTGTTAATAAATATTAAATTAGGTATTTTTAATAAAATTAAATGGATATATAATTTGTGTATGCTAATATTGTTTTTCTTGGTTTTTAACTGTAATCGCTTCTCTGCATTTTTAAAAACTTCATTATTTATAAAGACAACCTCTATTAAGAAAATGTTGTCAAATGTTGTTGTTACAATCGTAAAAATGATGTGAATAAAAAAGTAAAATTTTAATAATTCATAAAAATTTAACATAGAAAAAAAAATCATGAAATTTTTTTGAAAAGTTATTATATCCTTGCATTGCATATGCAAGGATGCATCCTTGCATATTGTTTTTTGATTTCTATAAACAAATAAAATTTAATCAAAAAATACAAAATATTTTTATAATTATTATGTGATGTGCATTTTTAAGAATTAATGTTTTGGCAGAAGTATCTTTTATATTTAGAAATGGAATTTGATAAATCTTTATCAGTCAGTAATAATATTAAATATATATAACTACCCAATATCTACTTTTCCAAATTTGTATCAAATTCTTTAAAAAATTAAGATAGTTTTGCTTTAATGACATATTGTCATTTGATTTTATGTTTTATAAGAAATAAAAAATTGAATATTAAAGTCTCAATATCAGTAATTCATATATTATTAATAATAATATCAGTATAAATTAATATAAGTATTTTAACTTCAATTTAAATATATTTTCAAAATACATAATAGTAGAAATAAAAATAAAATACATTATTGACTTGTAAATATCAATAGTAAAATAAATAAATAAATAAAACAATTACAAACAGGTGTTGCTTTATTTCCTTCCATGTAAACTAGTGTTAGCAATATCTTATGTATTAATGATGAAGTTTTCAATCCATTGATATACCCATAAAAAAGGTAATTTAGCCACCTGGAAAATATAATGTATTATGCATTATTATATTTCTAATGAATAAAGAAAATTCTGAAAAGATTACTTTTCAAGTTGACAAGAATAGTAAAATTAAAAACTGGATTTACAAAAGTACTTTTAGACTGTACTTTCACAAAGTGGTTACATGTTCTTATTTTGCTGAAAAGTAATTTAAGTAACCATTTTTATATATACAATTTTAACATATTTAATACGAAAATGAATATAATCAAAAAATAGAATAAACAGAAAAATAATAAATTAAAATAAACTAATTGTTTTATTCCTAGTTGTATTAAATAGTACAATTCAGAAGTTTGTACTGCTTGATCACTTATTAAAAAATACCTTAAGGAGAAAATAAAATTTAAAAAAATTATAAGATTACTTTTATTATTCCTCATTATCTTGAGGCTTTTGCAAAATGTATAAAAAACACAAGTGTACAAAATGTACAAAATATAAAACGCAATCACAAGAGACAATGTTAAAAAAATATTTGTAACTTTTCCTTCTCAAGAGGTAGATAAAAAATATTTTCATGAATTCAAGGTGAGATAAAATACCATAATTAAATATAAATAAATTCTAAAAGAATTGATTAGATAGAATTATAATATTTTTTATATATTATGTACATTTAATAATTCAACACTAATTATTCATTCTTTAATGTATAGTCTTATATTAATCCTAATCATTTATATTATATTATTAAATTTATCACAGAGTAACGAAAATAATTTTTAATCATAAAATATATTATGGAATATATGTAATAATAAATATAAAATTATTTTCTTGAATTACAAAAATACCAACAAAAATAAGTCGATAATTAATTATTTTTAAAAGAATTACTTTTACAATTAATAACATTTTCTTCATTGATTTTTAAAAAATGCACCTTTTTCTATAAATATTAATAGTTTTAAAATTACCTAGCATTCACTAAACTGAATAATATTTCATGCATATAAACCTTACTAATTTATGTGAAATAATTTCCATTTATAATAAAAATATGCTTTCATAAAATGTTTTCTTACAAAGTAAGTAAAATAAAAAAAAATAATGCAAAAATAAATAAATAATTGTTCGAAATATACATTTTTATCGGAATTTCTAAATTTTATCCTTCAATAATATCAAACATATACCATCCAGTATTACAGCAATAATAAATAAAAAAAAAGCTCTAAAAGATGAATTGCAATTTCTATATAATTTCATTTACAAGTGTTATACGAATGTAATGAAAAATTGAAAATGGTTTCTATCTCAATATTATAAAAAAATTTATATATATTTTTTCAAAGTAAACGTTTTTTTTCTTCCTTTTATGTCACTTAGTAAAAAATATTGCTTCAAAGAGACAAAAATAAATCGTCAACAATTCAAATTTAATTTCATTAAAACAGAAAAGTTCACAGAAATAAATATTACATTTTCTATTTGAACCTTTATCCAAAAGAAGTAAATAACGTAGGCTGTATCTAATGTAGTCACTCAAAATTAATATTTATGATCCATTTTTTTAACTTTCTTCAATAAATAATATCTCGTTTTAAATTATATTCGAAAGGAAATAATATAATCTTTGGAATATAAACTAATAATTACCAAAAAAGTCGATGATGATATTTTTTTCAATGATTACATTTTGCTAACTTGCCTTTCATATTTGAGATTCCATGAGTTACTTTTTTTTTCATTATAAAAACTCGAAGTTATTCATGTTTTGTAAAACAGTATATAACAAAATTGCATGTCTCCTTGATAAAAAATCGTCCCACCTCTTGTTTATTTTTAAGCTCAGTTAATTATTTTAATTTAGTTATTGACTATTTATTTTTAAACTTTTTTATTTAGTTTTAATGTCAGTGTTAATTTTAATATAAAATTTACATTTTGTAAAATTGCATTTGTTAGACAAAAATTAAATAAATACCCCTAAATATAATCTTTAAAATATTTAATTTATTGCGATTGATGACATAAGATGAAAATGAAAACAATCATGTAAAATTAATAGCTTTACCGTTTTTATGTAACATTTAAATAGCTTATATATTAAAATATATATTCAAGTAAATCACACGTTTGAAGGGAGTATATAAAACTTTAATTATACTTAAAAGGATTCCTTTAGTTTGCTACAATTTTTAGAATTTCAATCAGTTTTTTTTTTTTTTTTTTAATTTACAGACTTTTTTTTAAAGTACTAGCAAGGATTATTTTTAAATAACGCAACTAAAGAAAATATATTTTTTAACAAAATAATGAATATGATTTGAGAAACTAAATTTCCTTCCATTTATTTTAAAAATATATTCACTTATTTAAATATTCAAAATAAAAATATATTCACACAAAATCGACATTCAGTATTAATAGAGATACGACGTTTATTAAGAAAATACATTTTTGAATACTTCCAAATTATTACTAAATTATTAACTGAAACATCTCAAGATATTTGACAAAGAAAGTGTTTCGAAAATACAAGTGCAAAAAACTCATTTGAATGTCGTTCTTTCGTTTTTCATCCTGATTCTCAGTAGTAAAACCACTCTCTGCTGTTTTGAAAGCTCTGTATTTCTTTCACTTATTAAAAATGAGTGTTTTTTAATTTGAGTTTCCTAAATCACTTGCTTGTTTAATTTAATATACATATTTGGTACAGAGACTCATTTTAAAAATTTGAAATTGCTTAATACTGATGGTACACAACGGGGATTATTTTCTATATTAAAGTATTTACTAATCATCTAGTTGTGCTCCTTAATTATATAATATACTTTTAAATATAAGAAATGAACAATTTTGTTTGTTATTGTATACATATTAAACAATATTCTATCAAAAATTTTCCTGATTTTTTTTTGTTGTTGTTGTTTATTATCGCACTTGGGCGACTCCAAATGCAGATAACGTCCATAAACCGGACGAATCACGATAAAGGGTAAAACAATACTTCTTTTTTGCCCTTGACCATGCAGCACAAAAACATGGTGTATCCAAAAGGAGAAATCTTACTTCACCTAATCCGATTATACCCCGGGTACTGGGTTCCCTTTTTAGACGCGATGCATGGACTACAGACGGCCTGTTCTAACTTGGATCCCTATAAGGCATTTTTTTTTTTTTTTTTTTGAATTTTAAAACATTACAATTTTAACTTCTCTATTTGAATAAGCATGGGGAACTATTTAAAATTATTTTAAGAATTAAAAAGAACATTAAGAAACTTTCGTAGATCAGGCATTACGACCTTTCAAGATTGATGTTGTTGTAACTAGAAGAGGTGTACACATTTGAGGTGGAAAGTACAATCAACTAAAAAAATTCTTTAACTTCACTTAAATTAGGAAATATTGCAACTATAATTACTATCAAAATTAAATATAAAAATAAACAAATGTGTTTGACTAAAATGACAATGACTATTGACTGTCTAAAATGACTATTTCTAAGAACTATTATTAACAATATATATATCTGTTACCATATAAAAAAACAAAGTTTTTGCAAAAAAAAATCTGTCGAAAGTCTTTTAAGAACTATTTTAAACTTTCCAAAAAATTAAAGCTCGATAAGTATTAGAAAAAAAACCGTTTAATTTTAGCGTATGTTTTGTAGCATGTTTTTATTCTTTGAAGAAAGAGTCAGAACTCAGCAAAGATTGCTTTTGTCTTCTAATGGAAAAATTACTCTTTTTTTTTTGTCTTCTTTTTCTGTTGTCTTCGATAAAAACTTTTTGTTTAATTAAATACTTTAAATACTTCAAAAGAGTTATATGAAAATAAATAAGAATAAAAGCAGAAATGCGAAATCTACGTTTGTTTCATTAATTGTCATTTTAGTGGAAGAGCTATAATTTATGCAATCTGAAAACAATGTATGAATAATTTTTATTCACTGCAAAGCTATGGACTGATTACAAAAAAAAAAATAATGGAAAAGGAAATTATAATTATATGGATTCCAGATTAGAATTTTTTATTTATTTTACTGTTATCACAAAAGGGCATTATTAAACAAAAGATTATGGTGTAAGTCTTCATTCTGACTTTAAATGTTACGCAACACAAAAAAATCAATGTTATTCTAATTAAAAGCTTGTAAGTTGTTAATCGCTAATGAATTCATCTTCTTAACAAAAGGACATCTGAAAAATGACACTTCGTTCTTTCAACATTCATTTTAATCGTTAGGAGAAAATAATAACACAATAAAAATCACCCTTAAACATAACATTGATTTTAAATAAAGGTTTATTTTTATTACTTTTTGTGTAATTTTTTTCCAATGACACTCATGATAACATAGCAAGGACGATTAAAAATATATCACTTTTTATAAATTAATTTTTATTAAATCTATTTCTCTTGAAAGAGAATAATTTAAGGTTTTAAATATTATTTTTTTCATTCTGTTAGTGTGGTAACTTATTCTAATCAGTAAAATATGAAATTATTGAGAAGATATTTATGGCTTGATTTATAATACTTTAAATATGCATATTGTTTTAAGCATGATTTAACTTTCATAAAACTCATTTCCTAACGAACTGTTAATTTTTGTTGTTTACATATAGGACATTACGTATATATTAGCTATTTATGTGAAATAAAGGTATCTTTAGGTGAAATTAAAATGTGAAATTATTATAAATATGGAATTATTATTCATTTCAAATTACTTTTATTATTCTTTTGATTAATTATTCTCCGCTAATCACTTTTATTTTTCAACATTTTTTTCTTCCTTGTATCGCAGAGACTTATTTTTCGTAAAATAAATAAAAAGAAAAAAATATTTTTCAGACATGCAAAACGATCAGTATAAAAAACAAATTAAATTTTACGTTCATTATTTTCCATTAAAAAAATATTTCATATCTTATTTGTTATTTTGCAGAAATACGATTTATATTCATACACATAATATTAAAAAAAACAACCAACCATGAATTGCTAAGCAACATACTGATGCACATTTTAATGAAAATAATGATACAACGATTTGAATAAATAATATAATTTGTTTTAAAATTGTAATTTTTTTATATATTTCTAATAATTGAAAAAAAAAATTGAAATTATAGAAAGAAAAGGATTTTCATAATTTTTTTATAAACTTTCTAGTTTAAAATAATACATATTTTGCAATAAATGAGACCGTCCACAAAGAATATAATTCCTTATAATGAAGAAGTTGTGATAATTGACAAAATAGAAACTTCTTTTTTATTAAAGCTCTTAAAAGGCTAATAAAAATAAAAATTATCTTTAGAATAAAAAAAATTAAGAGAAAAAAAAATTAAAAATTAAACAAACACTGAAGGAAAACACGTGTTCAAAGACAACAGTAAAAAAAATAGCGAACACAAAAAGGAAAAAAAAAACTGAAATACTCAAATTAATACAAGTGTCTAAAAGAGTCACAATACTTCTAACTAAGTTACATCAGTGAATTAAAATAAAAACTATTTTTAATGAAGTAGAGAAAGCTCTTCATTTTATGGACTTCAAATAGACACATGTTCCATACTTTTTTTCGTTGTAGTTTTGAGTTGTTGATTGCTGAATTGTTCAGTTGACAACATGTTTTGAGAAAATTATTTGTAATGAATAAATTCCAATACAGCTATTGTATTAACTTTTTACATTATTTTTGTATTAAAGTAATTAATCATAGAAAAACATCGTTTAATGCTTCAAAATAGATTAATTTGATATATTTTGTGCAAAGTAAAGGTTTATGTTACAAAGTGCACATAAAAAGTATTCATTCTTTTTTTCTAACGGTACGAAAAGATTATGTATGATAATTTACAAGATAAATTTATAATTTTCTGAAATAAATAGATCTCTTCCTCAACAATTTATCAAGTAATATGTATAAAGAACAATATATGAAAATGGTTAAATACATGACTGTTCCTAAGTTTATTATAAAAACCCTGCCTTTAATTTAGAGGCAGTGCTTTTGCGATTTGTATCTTTGTCCATTGTATTCAATTTTTAACACAAAGTATAAAAACTAATATCGCATTAATAAGTCATTTCTGAAATGTCTGGGTGTGTTATCTTGGTTTTTTTTTTCTAAAAAGAACGTAATCCGTATCTCCTAAACTATCAGAAATCAGAAATGCTCTCAAAAGTTACTTTAAAAAAGTAACTCTACCGCTTTAAAATGACGATTATGGAAAAATAAAAGCTGTTCTTTTCAAATAATCATGTGACTAAGATGAATATCTAAAAGTATAAAATAAATTAATGTTTTAGGTAGGGTTAACGTAGCGAGAACCTAAAATTATCCGGCTAATATATTGCATAGTATTACATTTCACAGGGCAGAAGATTACGTTTCATACCCGGGGTGGTTATTGTTTTCACTCTTCTCTAATAGAGTGATTTCCATTTGTCAGTATTTTTTTTTTTTTTGAGGACAATAAAAACATCAAATGTCACTAAAAAATTTTATTAATACATTTTAAAATACACTTTAAAATACATTTTTAATACATTTTAAAAATTAATTAATTTTAATTTACTTCATTTTTTTACTCTAATTGCTTTGTTCTCTGTTTCATACGGCCAAATGGGGACTAAATCCATTTGCATCAGTTCACTCGCCAAAAGTTAAAACAACAGTTAAGGGAGGTAATTACGAGGCAGACTCTCATATAAAATCAAGGAAAGTTGAAATGCATAATATCTATGGTACAATGAACATCCAACGTAACATATTGTCCTTTATTGTACATTAGGTAAAACTAAATCTGCTACATTTTGCCATCCCGATGGCAAAACAGTATCAGACATAAGTACCCACCATTTGAAAACAAATATTATTATTTTAATTAAAATATGTTTTTCTGAGAACTAATGTTATTAAACGAAAAGTGTAGAAGGAAATAAAGCTTTACGGATCTCATAAATAGTTCTCCCAAATTACAGTCATTTGGGTTAAAATCACTTTATTTTACAAAAATAAATTTATGCTGTAAGGGAAAGGGCTTTCAGGAAAAAGAAGCCACTTACTATGGCTAGTTTCGAAGTTCTAAATTGGCTAACTTGCAAGGAACAACAACTGAATTGACCAGAGTAATCCATAAGATTATGATTGGTGCCAAGAGATACACAAATTGCAATCGATGTCCAAGAACAGCACCACCTTCCTTTTCTCAAGGGTGCATCCGTCATCTTCTCAAATTGGGTGAATTAAGAGTAACCAATTTATTTCGAATTCAAGGCAGACAACTGAGAGGCCTATCCTTATGTCGAATTACTTACATTTGTTTTCCATGACAACTACATTATCAAAACAGTATAGGGATATGATTTATTTATTTTTAAACATAATATTTATTTCCTTATTTTTATTTTTAAGCATTTTAATGAATTTATCATTTTCCTCGCTGTACTAAGGGCATGGCACTTAACTCAGCTCTCTGTGACGGAAGTTGGAGAATTGAAATGATTGTAATTTTTAAACTTCAACCCTTTAACAAGCCTTGGAATCAATTCTTGTAAATAGGCGGAAAACAGATTACGAAATTTAAAACAGCAATTACGTTTAATGTCAATATAATAAAAGTTTCAAAAAATCTAAAATATATTAAACCATATTTTTAAAACATTGCTATAAAATCATAACAATAAAAAATAATATATTTTAAAACGGATGAACTATGGAATATAATATGTTTAACACCATTTATACATGATTATTCTGTAAAACATTACATAAAATTTAAATTTAATGAAAAAGGAAAATTAATTTATACTTTTATGGTAAGTTGTTTTCTTTCATAACCCATTTCCTTTAAATCTGAAGGATGAACTCTTCACAATAATTAGTGCCCTATGGCCATGGTCTTCCAGAGTTTCTTCTTTAAGAAAAATCATTTTCTTGGCTACTCTAGTTACTCAAAATGCTTTACAAAACGAATTTTCTTACTTTGAATGAAAAGCAAATGTATATGATTATTTTTGAGGAAATGGAAATATTTCTATTTTTAAAAACACGTATAATTTTTTCATCTTGGATATTTTTTTTTATTTAAGAAAGATTTTTAAAAAAAAAAATCATAGAAATAGTGAAAGAAAATGAATAAAAACTTATATATTTTCAAAAAAATTTTTACGAAGATGAAATTGGGGAAATGTATTTCTCAATTCAAGACGGTATGAAGAAAAATCTCTATGCTTGTAAATTTTAAAAATATGATTAAAAAAATTATAGATAAATCCGATCTCATTGCAAAGAAAATTTGTATTAGTCCCACAATTGTTTTCTGTTTTAAACTTTTTAATGCACAAAGTACGTACTTTTAAAAAAAAAAAAATATTTTATACCTAAGTATTCAACATGCTTTTATTTTAACTTTTTTAAATAGCAATATTTTCATTTGCATTTTCTGAAAGTACTAAAGTCAAGTTTTCTTATAATAAATGATGTGAACCTATTCATATGACGGTCTCCCAATTTAAATTTGGAAAAATATATATATTCTTATTTAGATTAAGTCAATAAACGAATGAATTTTATTATTAGTAATGTATTAAGTCATATATTATTACATATTCATTTAATGTTTATATTCATTATTGAAATGAATGACGAAATAACACAAACTGTTTTATCACTTCTCTTCTTTGAAACAAAATTATTTATTTTGGAAATGAAGCTCTCTGAAAAGAATTCATAATTTATGCAACTAAAAATAGTTTAGTTTACATATTATGTATTTTAAAATTAATATAACTCATTTGAGAGGCGAAGGTATTTTACATTTTTCTTTCTTGCAAATAAATTTAAACTCTGAACTTGATGAGAAATGTATCTTAAATATTAAAGATATTCATATAAATTAGTTTCAAATTCTGATTAAAAAAAATAAACTATCACTATTTAGGCTAAAATTCATATTACTTATTACTTATTTCATTTCCAACTTTAAAAACTAGGTTAAATTTTTTTATGAAATTTACATGATACACTATGTTATTTTATCATATATATTCGTACTTACATTTATTTTGCTTAGGCATAAAACAAAATTTTCCTGTTCTATTGATAAATTCATAGCTGTTTCATTGAGCAATATGTAATGGATATTAATTAGAGACAAAAAATAAAAAAATGTATTTAAGAAATCTGAAACACACATATATTTTAGTGCATTAAATAAAATTTATATTAATTGGTTTTCTTATCTGCCTACTCACTTCATTAAAAAATATAATTTTATAAAATAGACATACTGTTTCATCTAACAAAATATAAAAATTTAATTTCGAATTTTATAGAAAGTTTAAATTTTTTACATTGGATGAAAAGGTAAATTTCATTTATATTATTTCTTTGAGCTGTAAATTATTAGTCTTTTTCCATAAAATATTTTAAGAATCACTATAAAACGTTTTTAATTAAAAACGATCATTCACATGACAAAATTAAAAAGGAAGTTTTTTTTTAAATTTTTCACCTTTGTCATCGAATTACTCAAAATCTTCTACAAGGAAGACACGACATAAATTAAAATTAAGCATTCCATTATTGTGATCCCAAGAAAGATGACATTTTAATTATAACGAATTTTCTAATTAATTCGCAGATAAATTATAACAGAGTAAAATAAACCCTCATAGAAATATGTTATTAACCTTATGAAAAAAATAACATGATCACGTGTGATAAAAACATCTAAATGAAGAAGATTTCTCTTTAATTTTGCATAATAATTAACATTAGGTAGTTTTAAAAAGTAAATGCTGTGAAATTAGGAAGAATAAACTGCAAAATTATCTTACAAAATTTTTATGATATTCAAACAAAATTCACAAATTTGTATGTAAATATGATTTGATTGAATAGGATTAAATAGGTCAAGTAATTTATTTATATTTTGAGTTAATACATTTGAAATATCATTCGTGCACTTCAAATAGAAAAAAAAATGGAAACATTTTTCTACAGAGTATCTTAATTCTAAACAAACATTAAAATGCTACTACAATATTTGTAGAAAACGAAACAAAATATTACTTTTTAAATATTAATTTTTATTTTTTTTTTTTTATTTTTATGGAACTAGAATTCTTGACAATATGATTGATGTATGCTTTTGTATTTTTCTTGTAAATTGTAATATATTTGTGTGTTTTTTTTCTTTTTGATACATATGATATCGTTTTACTTTTCATTTTTTCGTTCATTAACTTTTATACGTTACTTTTAATTTTTATTTTAGTTTTTATTGCAGGTTATTTTATCCTTCTATACACATATAACCTCCATTGTTTGTATTATGTTTCTAATACTTTTAAGGATATTAATTACTCTTGGAAATTGTAGCTCGATCATACATAAACTTTTTAAGGCTAGTCAGATAGAAAATTTATTTTTATTGTAAAAATTAATAGTGCTATTTTTGAAAATTTTTTATATTGTTAATTGTATCCTAAAGTGTCAATCTTCTAGATATTCCTGATCAAGAATTATTAGCCTGTCAAATGTTAATAATATTTGAAATAAATATATAGTGAAGCATTGGTAAGTAAAATGTCTCTACGATCCAACCGGGACCTAACTACACGATTTCAAAATTTAAAATACATATGCATAGACTAGACATTTCCATAGAATCATATATAAATGTGAAGAAATACACGATTTCAAAATTTAAAAATACCTTACATGTACTGAATTAGATCTTTAAGGCACAGCAATCGGGTTAACATGGAAAATATTTTAAAAGAATATAAAAAAAGTTCTTCAAATGTATACTAATTCATGTTAGTATTTTAAAAGTAAGGAAAGAAAAATAAACAATTGCCTGTTCATCAACAGTGAAGCTAGGAGTAACTAAGAGTCTTAAAATAGTTATAAGTTTATTTGTCTATTAAGTATTAAGTTTAATTATAGAGTAATAATATTATTTCCTTTTAAGATTTATGGTTATTAATATTACTTTTATAGAAAAGTATTCAAATTTTTTTCATATGTTTATAATGATTTTGAAAATATAAAAAAATGGCACACTAATATTAATTTTATAAGAATAAATTCATGTTGAGATTTTTCATTATTTAAGCCAAACATTATGTGAGTTTTTCTCACATTTTAAGTTTTTGTGGTACATATTGTTAGATTACCTTAAATTGCGGTTAGTTTAATTTATATTTTGACATATGGTAGTCATTAAACCCCTGGCATTTCATTTATTTTACATTCGGTTAGACTAAATTTTTTATGAATGTTAAAATTATTAGGGTATTCACGATGCATTCATTCAATCTATTTTAGACATAAAATTATAAAAAATGCACTTCATTATGTATAATATATTTATACATTTTAATATAATTTACAACACACTTCAACACGTGTATGGAATACTACCAGCAGAATAAAAGAGAGGTTATATAAAGTAGAATAAATTTCATAATGTATAAAACTGTACTAATATAACGTAAATAAAATATGTAAATATGAGATAGATTAAATAAATATGTCTTATCTCTTCTGAGAGATATAAAATAATATCATAATATTTGTTTAATTAGTTCAGCATCCTTTTTATTTACACGATAGTTAAAATTAAACGTTGGACTATTGTACATTTCAACAGCAACATATGATTAGTTTTTAAAAAAAAAAATTTATTATTACAAATTCCTTGAAAAAGCCTTTTTAAGTTAAAACAAATATACTAAATAAAATCTGTGTCAGTACTGCTTGTTGTCTTTTAAATAATTTCTTTCATGAATTATTCAGCAATGTTGGAAATGTCATCAACAAACTGAATATTATTAAGACGTTGGTGAATGAATAGTGTTGTTCTCTAATATCAAAGATTAAAATTTATTCTCTAAAACTATCCGATAAATCCTCTAAATGTATGCGAGGAAATGAAGCAAATTTTAAATGATTTCGTTGCATCACAAATTCCAAATTACGCGTTCATCGGCTTTAGATTAGAGAGTAGGAAATTATTAAGGAATTCTTGGCAATGGAAAGAGAAAATAAGTTGTCACCCCTTGATCTGTTTCATGAATAAATTAAACGTAGTTTTGAAAATAAGGTACAGATAAGTCTATCTAAAATTTTCACTAAAAATATAATTTTCTAAGAAAGGCTTTTGTGTGCAATTAAAAGAAATATATCTGAAATTATTTTAGCAGGAAGCCATGGAGTTTTAGCAAATTGTATTCTTTCTAAGAATTTTTGGTTTTAATAAAGGTTTCATAACTGTTAAGAGATGAAGTTTTATCTCTAAAATACATGAATACATGAAGAATTCCTTGCATGACGTATTGAATATTTAATTATTTTCTTATATTATTTAATACAGCTTTATATACGATTTAATGAAGCATTTTTTATGAAAAAGAATAAAGAATGATTTAAAAAAAAATTAAATGATTTTAGGTTTGAAAATTATTAAATTATTAATTAGTAAAATATAATATTATTCATTTGCTTGGCTTTATTGAAAAGTATATACATATATGTATGTGTATATACATACATATATATATATATATATTATTATAAATTATTATTATTATTAAATAGCTACTATTAAAGGTATGTTTTAAGTTGTTGCTTGGAAATTAAAGTGCCGATGTTGACCTGTGTTTTAATATTAAATTTTATATTATTGCTTAATTTTTTAACTAACACACTCACACACGCATATATATATTACGATTACTAAATATTTTTGCAAGGATGCTGCAGTTATGCAAAATAATAGAAGATGTACTATATAATCATCATTAGAATATGTACTGAAATTTTAAAAATACACATTCAGAATTTTTTAATGACTTTTACATTACTAAATCTATTCTAGATTATATACTAAAATAAAAACCAAAGTTTGGTTTTTCCAAAATAACTGTGTAAGTTTTGAATATCCATGTATTAATATACCTAAACAATTTTGGTGATGCTAGAAAATGCTTCAACAGTTTTAAAGGAAAAATTGTTTTCTTGAATTTTAAAAACAATAAATATTGTGTTATCCGTTTAAATAATAATTTCCCTGAAAAAAAAATTAGAACTTTAATTGATCTGAAATTTAAGAACATTTAAACAATTAGTCGAAATGGATTGCAAATCAGAAATGAAAGATTTTTTTTTAATATAATAAATAAACCTATTTAATATGATTAAACAATAGGTTTTATCTTTTTAATAATGATAAAACTCAAAAATCCAATTTTGATTTTTCTCCTTTTTTTTTTTACAGTGATTTATTCTTAATTATTTTTAACATTTTTAAGTAATGCTTCAAGTTCTAATAATCAATCATAAGTAACACAACATTTAAAAAAAACGATTTTTTTTTTTAATTTTATCACTTCAAGTTAAAAAATGTAAATATAAAGTAAAACTCATCAAACAAATAGTGCCCTTGCTAAATTTCGGAACATCAATTTTATATACCATTTATGTGAAAGATTTTCATAACACAACTAATTTATTACTTTGAAATTCTTCAAGACACATCGATCAGTTTTTTTGTCATTTTTGCATTCAGAATTATTACATTTAAAAACCTTTTCTCTTTAATATAAATACCTTTTCTTTCTTTTAATTTAATACCTTTTCTCTTTAAAACGATACATTATTATTATTCTGTGACATTATTATATAATAAAACTTATTAGAAAGTTTAAGAAAGCTTCACTCTCATTCGAAATAAATAAAAGGAAATTATCCCCCTAAGCCCCATTTATTCTGATGGGTATTTTTAACCTTTAAATTCTTATCTTAGAAAGCAATTAAACATCCTAGTAATATAAAGTCCATAAAGAAAGAAAAAAATTAGAACAAATAAAATGTTCAGAGGTACAATTTTCAGAGGCTATGATAAATCATTTATACTGTTAGGTATTTCATGGATTTATGAAGGGATAGGCCTAATGTTGATAGTTAAATTTCCCCTTGGTACATATTTGTGATACTGAAACAGTTTTTCAACGTCGACATTATTGGGGCTTTCTTATGATTGTTCTTAAGAGCTTCTTTCAGTGGGCTAAAATAATAATCTACTTAGTGCAAAAAACACAATGCCTGCATTGATTTACTGATATTACTTTTCGCAAGTATTTCATTCCTATTTGTTTTTATTATGAAGAAATAAATATTTTCGTGTACTTTTCTCAATAAAACATAAAAAAAGGTTCCTGACGAATGTATGAAGAACAGAAAGTATATTATAATGGATAAATTTTAAAGGAAAAAAATTAGTAGTAGTTATGAAATAATGTCTTACATTTACAGGAAGTATATATTTTTAATTTTTTGCACAAATTAAATTAATTCTCTAAACCGATAGATCTATAGTTAAGAGCGCAAGTGGTGCTCAGTAAGTTCCAAATTGGAATAAAATAAAAATATGGTCATATCTTTCTAAAACTATAAGACTTGATGGTGAATGTGACAACATGCATAATTCATATATCATCGAAGTTCAGGTAACCTGATGAGAATTTTTGGTTTTCTCCTATAAGACGTAGAAATGATGATCCGTTGCTCCAAAAAAACCACTCCAAATGAAATGTCCTGCTTATCATCCTTTTCAATTGATTGTTCATCAGCGGAATACGAGTCTTCCCTATCATCGCCTTTTAGTTGATTGTCCATAGTAGTTAGTGATAGGATTGGTTTGGTTTTGGCGCTCTACGTTAATTTTTTTAGCCACTTTAGGCTTATTAGACCTGCACCTACAGTTTAACATGGATTTCGAACCATCAACAAACATCATGCCACCGCCAGGATTTCAATATGAAGCATGTAGTTCCAAAGGCTAGAGCTCTAGCCAATTTTCCATCAAGCCGCGTAAATAGTGATATACAAAATACACTGTAATCTCATGATCGTATTTCGGTGGATTGTACGTGGCAGAACATAAAAGGTTAGATTCAATGTTCATTCAACCATCGCCTTTCAGTTGGTTTTCATACACATATTTATGGAACACAAGATACAACATGTACCCCATCATCGCATTTCATGGAAAGCTCATGGTATACAGTAATTAACAATTTCCTTCCAGTTATCGCTTTTCAAATTCGTCGTGGTATATAATAAATACATATTTTTGCAGTGTCCACATAGTATTAGTGAAATACTGCAAACTCTTCCTCATATACACTGAAGTGACAAAAGTCATGGGATACCTCTTAATATCGTGTCCCTCCTCGCCCGGCGAAGTGCAGCAACTCGACGTGGCATGGACTCAACAAGTCGTTGGAAGTCTTCTGCAGGAATATTGAGCCATGCTGTCTCGATAGACGTCCATAATTGTGAAAGCGTTGATGGTGCAGGATTTTGGGCACGAACAGACCTCTCGATGATGTCCCATAAATGCTCGATGAGATTCATGTCGGGCGATCTAGGTGGCCAGATCATTCGTTGGAATTGTCCAGAATGTTCTTCAAACCAATCGCGTGCAATTGTGGCCCGGTGACATGGCGCATTGTCATCCATAAAAATCTCATTGTTGTTTGGGTACATGAAATCCATGAATGGCTGCAAGTGATCTCCAAGTAGCTGAACATAAAAAGCATTTCCAGTCAATGTTCGGTCCAGTCACCAGAGGACCAAGTCCATTCCATGAAAAAACGCATTATTTGACGCAGTGTTGCTTGTCTGTTAGAATTTACGACTCTTTGCAGACGTCGCCGGTCTCGGTCGTTATGCAGGCGGTCGACCACTGCGCTGTCCATGGTGGGGATGTTATGCCTGAAATGTCATACTCTCGCACTCTTGACACAGTGGATCTGGGAATGTTGAATTCCCTAACGATTTCCGAAATGGCATGACCCATGCGTCTAGCTCCAACTAACATTCCGCGTTCAAAGTCTGTTAATTCCCGTCGTGCGGTCATCATCACGTCAAAACCTCTTCACATGAATAACTCTGAACAGAAATGAAAGCTCTCAGAAAGCACTGCGCATTTATACCTTTTCTACGCGATGCTACTGCCATCTGAAAATTTGCATATTGCTATTCCATGACTTTTGTCACTTCAGTGTATATTTTTCAGTGAATTGCTCTCTGTATCACATATTTGTGGAACAAAAGCTGTGATGTCCTGTATAACATCTTCTTGTATTGTTGTTTGACATAGTAATATGGAAGATACACTGTCCTTCAATCATTTCCTTTCCGTGGTTTATTAATGACACAAAGAAAAAAAAGTGCAATACTCTTCCCATCTACTCTTTTTAGGAGAATTTTCGTGGCATATGTTAACGAATTACAAAAATACAAATGTTCTTTCCATCAAACGTTTTCGTGGAATGTTCAGGGGAGACAGTGAAAAACAAAATTTAGTGTTCTTCCTACCGTCGACTTTTATTGAATTGTTCTTGACACATATCACTGGAGCAAGAGATGCAACGTCGTTCAGTGAATTCCTCGTAGCACGCAGTGAAACACAAAATGTATAGTCATTTCCTTACCCTCCTTTTCTTTGCATTACTCGTGGAAATTTGAGTGAAACGAAAAGAAAAAAACATTAAAAGATTTCATGGCCAAGTTGTATTTTGAAAAGAATACTAGCATGCGGCACCGGCGAGGCTCATTGTAGTTCCTGATTTTAGGCTAGACGTTTTTATGGAGATTTTGATAGAGTTTTTAACTTTCACACAAATAAGCACTGTCATTATACTCACACATATCATTGTAATTATCTAAAATTGTCCCGAAAATGATATCCATCGAACGTTATTGTATATTAATTAAAAACAATGTTTCCATATTAAAAAAATTATATCAGAATTTATTAAAAAATTAGAATGCGTTAGAAAAATCTAATATCTAACTCTTAATTAGATCTTCCGAGTTAAAATATATTTTAACTATTCAGTATTTTATTCAGCAAGCACATATTTATAAAATAACCACAAAGATGGTAAAGCATTCCTGTTAAGAATTTTAGAAAATTAATCACACTGAAATTGCAAAGTAAATGTGCAAAAATGTATCATCAATATTTTGAGAAATAATTGTGCGTCAAAGTAAGATTGCAATAAAGTGAGGTCGAATTCTTCAGACTCTGAAGAGTTTTATTAAACACTCACTTTTCTTTTAATTCCTTCAGCAAATATTTGTTCTTTGTCTTCTTGATGGCAAGGCTATTAACGATGGGTCTCGAAAATTATGTTACAAGTTGACATGACAGCAAATGTGTCGAGTTAAGTAATGCCCCGAGGGAAGATATATATTTTAGAAAAATAAATATTGCAATCAAATGGCAAAGATGACAGATGAAATGTTCACAATAATGTAATTAAGAATAAATTTACAATTCAATCCTTTTTTAAAAATGTTTTATGAAATTTTCAAAAAAAAAATTAGTAAATATTAATTTATTTGTTTGGGAAATTTCCTAACATATTTTAGTTAAATTTTTATGAAATAAAATTATCAAACAATAATTTTGAATCACGATGTTTTCAAATAATTACATTTCCACATATAAATGATGAGATTAGAGAAATTATTTGTAGTTGTTAAAAAAACTTAAAAAAAACTCAACACTTAGAATTTAAATTTTTCTCTATATTTTATGTAATAATTAGCTGAAAAACATAGAAAAAAATATTTTTTTTAATTGTTAAATTACCGTTTAGAAATATTAATCTCAGAAATGATTTGCAAGAAATTGTGCTTGAGAAATGACATCTTTACTCTTGGCATGCCATGGTTACATTGATTCCATATTCATAAATAATATATTTTTATGTTATTTTTTATTATTAAAAAACCGAGTTTAAACTTGCTCAAAATATTTTCTTAAAAGCAAATTTTTTTCGGGTTTTTTATTACTAATTTCAAATGATATATTAAAAATCATCTTTCTTCTATTTTTCAAAATTTATATTAACTTTTTATTTTGTTTAAATATATTTAATGTATTTATGCGCGTATCTAATTTATGTCGTCTATCTTTCTATATGATTTTATCAAATAGAAATGGATACAAAACAATATAATATTTTTAATTTGAAAATCACTCCATAAAATAACTTCCGTCTACCACCAGATTTTCATAGATATCTTCAGTCCATTTAAGTATAATCTTCCTTTTAAGACGGCAGAAGACCTAATAAATACATGATGCCTTAAACACCACTAAGAGTTCTGAATATATCATCCTTAAGAAATGGGGAAAATACGCTTGATTCAACACCCATATTTTACTTCCTTGACTTAACTCAACAGCAACGGAAATTCGCACAAATCTGCCTCTAGTTCCGGATTTCAATGATTTAACAAACTGTTGAATTTGAAATTGCTGGAAGTGAAACCAGGAAAGGTTGAATCCAACAGTGATAAAAATGGTATAATTATTTACATTATTGGCAATTTTTTGGCTGCATGTGCAGCGCTTCATGTGTTTTATATTGTGAATGTTATGAGTTTCATGGACAATTTGGCTGCTTTTCTATGAAGCACATGATGAATAGCCTGGCAAATATTGTTGTGGTTCGTTTTGTACAAAATATTTATAACTCATTCTCTGTTGATTTGATCATTGATGTGTCATACACACACACATACACACACATACACACATACATACACACACACATACACACACACATACACACACACATACACACACACACACACACACACATACACACACGCACACACACATATATATATATATAGAGAGAGAGAGAGAGAGAGAGGAGAGAGATGAGCCCGATGACCAAGTAACTGGTGCTCTGTTGCTCAATGCCCCATCCCCGGCGGTGCTGTGGTTGTTTGTAGTAGTTCAGAGTCCATTTTTAAACTGTAGGACCCTCTCTAATATAACTGTTGCGCGTAGGGCTGACAACGCTACCCCCCAAAAAAAGAAAAACATCTCCTGCCCTAAATCTGCCAATAAGGTGACGTCATAAGCCACCATGGGCTGTATGAAGAAGATCCGTATATATATTCTTTTTAAAATACGACATTATTTCTTTTACATTTAAATTAAATTCTGGCTGTTTAAATATACATTACATAAATCTAATTTTTTGTAATTTGAATGCTTCTTTATCGTAAATAATTAGGAACAAATATAATTTATGATTTAATACAATAAAAGAATATAGATGGGAGGATATCGTTCATGGACACATTGTATATTTATTTGTAACAGGATAAATTGCTGAGTGCCAGTGATAAGAGGTTCTTCGACTGTGATATATTCTTGTAAACGTTCCTATGAATAATAAAATATATTTTTTTAAGTATAATGTTAATTTAAAAAAAAACTCTAAATTGTTTTCTATATCACTTTATTCACTTATTTTTAACTATAATAGTAGGCAGCTTTATAGCAGTGATCTTATTGTAATTGAGTAAGTGAATGCCCACATTTGCTAACTTACTACGCTGAATTATTATTGATATAGTAGCAACTAAAACAACTCAATGTTTAAAAATACTATGTAGTATAAACGTCCTTCCATCTTTACACATCATGCAAACCACTTAATCAAGAATTAATCATAGTATATATATAATATTTTCCAAATAACTAAACTGTTACGTAAATCTGCAAATTTAAAATTTGAAAAATCATGAATCTTACATATTTAAATTTCAAACAATATGTAATAAAAACTCATAGAGGCTTTTAAAAAATATTATAAAACTTTAATCGTAACTAGATATTAAAATTATGCATTGATAATTTATTTAATATAAAAAATTGGGTAAATCTTTTTTTCAATAAAAGTTTAAATTTAATCTTTAGAATTTTTGTGCAGCAAATTAATTTTAATCACCAAATTATGAATACAACTTCAACAAACTATTGCTCTTTTTTATCTTATCTTTCTTATCTTATATTACATAAACCTATTAAAGGAAATCTATTTAACTTCAAAATTTACTCATCTTTCGTTACTTGTTTACATAATTTGAAGATAATTTCTTTAAGAATTAACTTTCTTCACCTTTCCTAATAATCCATAAATGTTTAATACTTTTTTTTATGACATTAACAACTTCACATACAAGGATGAATAACATTTTTTTTACCCCCTAGTATATTAATTAAACTTTAAATAGCATTTTCAAGCTTCAAAGCTTTCAATTGAGAATGTACCAATAGTGTACAGCATGTCTTCAACGTTTTCTTTGCCTGACACAAAACTGTCTTGCTCATTTACAGGTATAGTTTAATTAAAAAGCCATGATTGGACTTTTAGAACAGCTGCTTTTGAAAATAGAAATATTTTTTTTTAAAATTTTAGTATTTGAACTCAATTAAAATTAAATTATAAGTGGATAGTAATAATTCTTCAGAAGAAGTTTTGAACAATTTAATTACATAAATTGAAAAGTTTTGATTAAAATTATTCTATAAATTGTGTGGCATGGACATAACACTTTGTTGTAAAAGAACTATCTATTTTGAAATCTGATCGTAGAAATATATCTTTTGAAATCCAATCTAAAATATCTAATCTAGAAATACATATTTATCATGACATAAAAACACTTAAAATTTTACTTTATTATTTATTGTAAAAAAAAGTAAAATTTTTACTAATGCATAAAAACTGAATATAAAAAACCAAAATTATGATTTTTTTTTTAAAGGTTACGTTCTTCCACGCAATTGTTTTTTCATTCCATAAACAGATCAAAATTTAATTAACAGAATAAACTTCTTTTTACAATTATTATGTAATGTGCGTTGATGCGTATATATTTTTTTTGCAGAAATATATTTAGAGATGAAATTTGGCGAATCTTTTTCAATCAGTATTAAATTTAAATATGTATATCTGTCCAATGCTGTACATCTAATTCTTTAATAATTTAAGATAGTTTTGTTTTAATACCATATTGTCGTTTAATTTCATGTTTATATCGATAATAAATGAAGATATAATATTACAGCCTCATGAAAACATCAATTTTTAACTTCAATTTAAATATATTTTCAAATACATAGTAGTAGATATAAAAAGGGAATATATTTCATTCCTTTACAAATACATTATTGACATGTAAAAACCATAGTAAAAAAAATAAATTTCAAAAAAAAAAAAAAAAGCAGGCGTTTTTTTTTTTTTTTTTCTTTTTCTTCTATGTAAAATATTGTTAGCAATATTTTGTGTATTAATGACGTACGTTATGTATCCATTGATATATCATTTAAAGGTAATTTTATTTGTTTTAGGAAAATATAATGCATTATGTATTATTATATTCACATGTTAAATAAAAATTCTGAAAAAGGATACCTATTATGTTGTGAAGAACACTAAATTTAAAAAGTGGATTTACAAAAGTAAATTTTAACTATACTGTCACAAAGTGTTTACATGTTCTCATTTTGTTGAAACATAATTTAAGTTGTCTACTTTATAATTAAAAATTTGAAAATATTTAAAATGAATATAAGTAAAATCAAAAATATAATAGAAACAAAATTAAAATTAATTAAATAATTTTTTTACTCCTAAAACTCCCAGTTGTATTAAATAGTACAATTAAGATGTTTGTACTGCATATATTATTATCAAGTTCACTTATTAAAAATTACAGTAGAAAAAAAATTTTGAAAAAATCATGAGATTACTTTATTATTCCCATTAACTTGATTTTTTACATACATTTGTCAAAAGAACACACGTTATAATGTTAAAAAAATATTTGTAATATTACCTTCTCAAGTTTTTAGTGATATCAAGGTGAGATCAAATACCATGAATAAATATAAATGTATTCTTAAGGAATCGTTGTCAAAAAGTATAATATTTTTATATATATGATGTACATTTAATAATGCAAAAATTATAATTCCTTTTTTTTATACCGTTTTTAAACTAATTATTTATATTTGTAATATAAACAATTATCACAGATTAAAAAGATAAAAATATTCATAAAATCTGTAATAGAATATATGCAATAATAAATACAAAGCTATTTTGTTAAAAAAAAAAATTAAGAAACAAAAATCAGTCGATAATTAATTATTTTTAAAGGAATTACAGTTACTATTAATAACAGTTTCCTCCCTGTTTTTTTAAAAAAATGCGCCTTATTTTGTAAATATTAATATTTTTAAAATTAACTAGCATTTAATAAACTGAAATATTATTTTATGCCTATAAAACTTACTAATTTAAAATAAATAATTTCCATTTATTATAAATAATATGTTTTATTAAAATTTTATCTCTTTTGATAATTAAAATAAATAACACTGCAAAAAATAATTAAATATCAGAGATATACATTTTTTATCGGAATTTCTAAATTCAATCATCCAATAATATCAAACATATACCGACATATTACAGCAATAATAATTAAAACATCTCTAAAAAATGAATCTCTATTGCTATATATTTTTCATACACGTGTCATATGAATGTAATGAAAAATTGAAAAATCGTTTCGAATTCAAAATTATAAAAAACAAAATTATATTTCAAAGTAAAAGGTTTTTTTTGCCTTTGATGTCAGTTAATAAAAATATTGCTTCAAAGAGACGAAAATAAATCGTAAACATTTCAAATTTAATTTCATTAAAATAAAAGTTCACAGAGATAAACATTACATTTTCTGTTTGAACATTTATCCAAAAAAGGAGTAAATAACGTAGGCGGTACTCACTTATTTAAAAGTTCAAAAAATCATTTCACACAGAATCAACGTTCAGTATTAATAGAGATAAGGCATTTATTAAGAAAATACACTTTTTGAATACTTACAAATTTTTACTCAATCATATAGTGAAACATTTCAAAATCTTCGAAAAGAAAATTTTTAGAAAAGTACTAAGTATAGAAACTCCTTTGATAGTCGTTCTTCCTCTTCTTAATAGTCGTTCTTTTCATCTTTAATAGCAAAACCACTCGGGGTTTGAGAAAAATTCCTGCTGCCTTGATAGCTTTGAATTTTTCATTTGTTAAAATTAGTGATTTAAAAACTAATTTGTTTCCTAAATTACTTGCTTGATTAGTAATTTAAGTGCTTTTTCTTGAAGTAAAATTGATGATTTCTTTCTATAGAGATCACACCCAATACAAAAGAAGGAGGGAAAAGTTTCTCTTTAGAAACTTCTCAGGTGCTATGTGTATTATTCTAAAAAAATTCACTTAATTTGAGAGAAAATAATCTGCACTATTATGAAAATGTTATTTTTTCCCATTTTATAATTTAAAACTTTTTAATGATTACAATTTCATCCAATACATTTTGAGATGCTTTTTTGTAATTTTTGATCCTTCCATGGGTTAGTTGAAAGAGTTGTAGAGTGTTGAAAAAAAGAAATATAGAGTTTTTTTAAAAAAATTATTCGTTCGATTTCCGTCAGAGTTCGTTCGACACTGATGCTCAACCAAACTCGACTCGTTGATTGGCCCTTTAAGAGTTGAAGAACACGAAGAAGTCATTATCTGTGTATTCGCCAAGATTGCCAAGATTTACTGCTGTAAGACTTGCAATTGAATTAAAGAAGTTTATTACGAAATTTTGGGCATGTCAGTCTATGCCAGGGATGGGCAAACTACAGCCCGCGGGCCAACTCCGGCCCACCGGAAGGTTCTCCGGCCCGCGGATAGAATTTTAATTTGCCGGTCCGAGCAAATTAAAAGAAATATATATCCATCTCCTTTTTCTACTTTGATTAAATATTTTTGTCTTTCCTTTTTTTTTTAAAGGACTGATGATCTTTTACTTTCTCTATTTTTGTTCTACAAAACAGAATTGACGGAAATAGCAAGCACAGACAGCTTTCAAGCGGTAAAGTGTTAAAAAGCGGAACTTCTTTGTTAGTTATAGCTGTATATTGGCGCCAACAAACGTTATCTCTGTTTCGGGGAGCAAACATATGGAATTCAATATAGGTTAATTAGACCTCACACGTGGCATACTACACATTTTAAGCTCCAGCCAGACTGACAGATAAGCATTTAGCCTCGTTTATTAGAATCAGTACATCTCCCTTTGAACCTCAATATAAGAACTTTTAAAAATGAAATCGCAATTTCATTCCTATCATTAACATATTTAAATTGCAATAGTTGTACATTATTTTTAAAACTTTTTAAATTTTAGAAAAAAATTATCTTGGCCCGTCAAACGTTTTTTTTTTTTTTTTGGCCTGCACCGAAAAGTTTGCCCATCCCTGGTCTATGCATTTTCAACGCATTGTTAAAATTGTTTTTGACATATCACCAAGTGGTGAATTCTAGGATAGTAGTTGAGCGATTATCGGTAAAATGTCTTTTGTGGGTGACCGATTCGAAGAACAGGAAGGCCAAGGCAGCAGCTGCAACTAGTGTATGAAGAACAATTATTGAACAACACGTGCCACTTGCAATTAAAATTGTCCTGTTAAAATATGGGAGAAATAAATCATTGAAATGCAGGTATAGCAACAGGCTCTACGACCTCAAAGATATACAGCTGGCAGTGCCTTATATGGATAATGTATTTTGAATGGGTAAAATTCAATACCCCTAAAATTCCTAATGCCAGGTGAAGGACTGGAATGGCTCTCGGCAATACAATAATCCTGTAACGATGTTGATGGTTACAGAATCATGATCTGAATCGAGATGGTCGCAGAATTCGTATACATATGTAACACTTGCATAAATACACACTTCCAACAATAGTTGAATATTTAACAAGTTTAGAAGATAATTAAATTCTAATCATCCAACACTTACACTACCAAATACGCTTAGATTTGTGACCAATAAATAAAAACTTCAAGTGTTTCTGGTTTAGCATTAACAGAAGAACTAAAGACTATGTTTGTGATCATGGATTGATGATTAAAAACAAACTAATTGAAACTTGAAACTGTTTTAATTTCTATAAAAGGAAAATGCTTGTCAAAATCTAAAAATAGTTTGAACTTTTTGCAAAAGTTTTCCACATATTTGCTCAAATTAGTTTTTCTACCGTTACGAATTAAGTTTAAACCGAGAGGAAATATTTCTTCCATGTATTCTAAGGAAATTGCAGTTTGATTTTAAAATATATGATCAAACATTGAAGAAATCCTTCTACAAATGAGGTTCATGTTTCTGATTAAAACAAGAATAGATACACTTAAATTACCTTTCAATTTCTTATCTTATCTTATTATTTATTTCTGTAATATTTGACTTGATTATTGTAGCAGAGTTTTTCAGAAATTGTATATAGTTGGTCAACAATTACTTGAAGACCCATAAATACGCCACGACTACAAAATCCTTGAGTACATTGATGTAGACATTCAGCCAACACGTGAAATATTGGTAGATTTTCCAGTTAAAATCGATGGGTTACTATTTCACATTATTGAAAAATTATATAAATAAATTGTTAGTCATTTCAATGTTACTATTTCATTATTATGTTATTTTAATAAAGTTTAGTGAACTCTAATATAACAACAGCTAAACATGATCACAAGACAATTCCAGACGTTAGCCGTTTGTAAACCAAATGTTGAGCATCACGTTGCATCCCTAATTAGAGCCATCTTAAATAAGATCCAGGGTGGAAATGTAACTTGACATAACACTTCTCTATCAACACAAAAGATGATTGTGTCTTTAACAAATAGCAAGTGGAAAGTAATGTACTCTGCTAAATTCAGTAAAAAAAAGTTCAGTCCATTTGCTTCAGAACCTAACCTTAAATCTTCGTAAATTGAAATTTTTATGAAAATATTTTGAAAGGCTAAAAAAAAAAGGAAGTATGATGATACTACACCAAAAGTTAAAAACTCCTAATATTTGTATATATATATATATGTATATGTGTGTGTGTGTATTTGTGTGTTTAAGAGATAATTTAAAATCGATAAATTTTAACCTTTTCGAGGCAGGCAAATTTCGTAGAATTAATTTTTAAAACACATCTTTATTTAAATTTTATATAAATATTCCTATAACTATAATATAGGAAAAATCGGATTCCCTTAGGTGCTCCTATATATTGTTACACTAGCAGGATGGACAATTTCAAACTTGAATAGAGATCATGAAATATTATCTTTTCCGTAAGAATTGCTGGTAATACTTGACAAAGAGAAAATCCCATACCTATCTGAATCTAAAACAAAATTCACTGTCCATAATAACAAGTCAAACTTTCCCCTTCTGCATTTCTCACATTATGATATCTGCTTTTTCCGAGTTACGAGACCAATCTTCGCAACGGCCTTTTGGTAAATGAATGTGACGCGTTCTGACCGCCTTCCAAAATGAGTGTTCGAGTCGCGAAGTGATCCGTGAGTCTTATTTCACGTGGACGGCATAGAAATAAGATGTCGGTGGAAGCGGCAGTGAGCCTATTTTCAATTTTATGAAGGATGGCGAAAATGTGTTTGGGGATCGATTTTGAGGAATTGTGAACTTCGTGGAATAGTAAATATCGTCAAAATGGATAATGCCTTAAAATGGAGATAATTTTCGCTTTTTTTTTTTAATATAGTAAAATGATACTTATGTTTGTGATACTGTTATCAAACAGAATAAACTTTAATATGTTCTCACACATTTATAACATTGATTTTCAATATACACTGTCTATATCATTTCAAAATATTCTGACAGTATACATAGATATTTTATTTATGCCGTCAGAAATAAAACTCTAAAATAATGTTGTTGTTTTTTGTTGTGAGATATGGATATATATATATTTCTTTTTTCTGTAGGATGGGTTACGGTTTAGATATTGTTTAATAAATTGTATTTAATTCATATATTTACTATTAAGTAATGTATATACTTTACGTATTTGTTAATTAATTACGCAGATGCTATAAACAAATAGTAATGCAAATATAGTTTTTATAAAAGCTTAACCATCTTTATTTATGTCAACTGTCAATTTTATAATCTACGCTTTGTGAAAGAACAGTTTCTCTGGGTTTAATATTAAATTTGTTAAATGGTATTTCGTCATCTATTTTATAAAAGTATTTTTTACTTATTATTTTTACTTATTTAGTATTTCGTATTCGAAAATATTTTTACACCATTGAACTACAGCATCTCAAATATCAAATTAAAAGAAAAAAATCTGATGTGTTGAAAAAATTAACTTTAATAATATTCACGACTACTGTTTTAAAATATATTGCAAGAAATTTTTTTGTCTTATCATATTTCTCTATTATAATTTAAGAGGAAATCATATATAAGATACAAATGTAAGATTTTTGCATGTATTTAAAGTAGTTTACAAAACATTAAGAGACTTTTCATAAATAATATAGAGTTTTCAACACCTGTAAAATATATTAAGACATCACAACATTAAAGTTATTGTAATTAAAAGAATTCAACACATTTTTTTCTGTTGTTAGAATGCACAATCAACTACAAATATTATTTAAATTGATTTATACTAGAAAATAATGCAACTAAAATTACTAACAAATTAAAATGAAATTATAAACACATGAGAGTTACATGAAAATGACAAAAGTTTGATTTCTAATAGCAATACTTAACAATATATATTTCTTACCATATAAAAACAAACGATATCTCGAGTTTTGCTGAAAATCGTTTGCGAGCAAACGAATAAAAATGTTTAATGTAAAACTAATTATAGACATTAAGAACTATTTTAAACAGAAAGCTGTCGAAAGTTTTTTTCTTTCCAATAAATTGCAGCTCGATACGTCTTGAAAAAAAAAATGATATTTAATTTTACCATGACAGCGTATGTATTGTAGAATGTTTTTTTATTTTTTTGAAGAAAGATTCAATCAGCAAAGAATGCTTTTATCTTCTACTGGAAAAATTACTCTTTTTTTTTTTTTTTTGTCTTCTTTTTCTGTTGTCTTTGATAAAAAAACTTTTGTGTTTAATTAAATACATTAAATACTTCAAAAGAGTTATAGAAAAAAAAAGCAGAGATGCGAAATCTACGTTTATTTTTATTAAGTGTCATATTAATTGAAGAGCTATAATTTATAGAACCTGAAATCAATGTACAAATATTTTTTTATTCACTGCAAAGTTATGCACTGATTTCAAAAATAATAAAAGGAAAAGTAAATTATAATTACGAGGATTCCGTTTTAGAATTTTTATTTTTTTTTTTGCTGTTATCACGAAATGACATTATTAAACAAAAGATTATGGCGTAAGATTTCATTCTGACATCGTAACTGTTAGTGCAACACAAAAAAATCAATGTTATTTCTAATTAAAAGGCTTGTAAGTTGTTAATCGCTAATGAATTCAAATTGTTAACAAAGTGACAAATGAAAAAATGACACTTCTTTTTCACATTCATTTCAATCGTTAGGGGAAGAATAATTTCGCAATAAAAATCACCCTTAAACATAGTGATTTTAAATAAAGGCTATTTTTATTTATTTATTTTTTTTTTACTTTTTGTATCAATCTTTTTTTCAAGGACAATAATGATAAGATAACAGGCACGTTTAAAAATATATCATTTTTTAATATATGTGTTTATATTAAATTAATTTCTCATAAAACAGAATGATTTAAGATTTTAAATTTCAATTTTTTTTCATTGTGTTTGCATCATAACTGATTCTAATCAGTAAAATATGAAATTATACAGAAGATACTTAGCGTTTGATTTATAATGCTTTAAATATGCATGATGTTTTGTTTTTTTGTTTTGAGCATGATTTGTCTTTAATGAAAACAAATTTCATAAACCAACTGTTAATTTTTCAACTAAAAATCTAATTTACGTAAAGGACGTTACGTATATATTAGCTATTTATCTTCATCTTATTATAAAAGACATTTTAAAGATGTCAAATATTAAAATGTAGAATTATTCTCTGCTAATCAGTTTTTATTTCTCTACCTTACTTTATTCCATGTATGACGGATACTTACCTTTCGTAAAATATAAAATATTTTTCAGACCTTCAAAAAAAAAAAAAATTATAAAAAAAAGTAAGTCTAATGAATGATAAAAAAATCAATTATAAAAAGAGTAAAATGAAATATGTAATAAAGTAAAATGAATTATAAAAAAAAAATTGAAATTTACATTCTTTATTTTCCATTTAAAAAAAACTTTTTAAATCATTTTATCATAATCTTGCTTAAATACGACATACATTCATACACATACTATTAAAAAAAAAAATCTGTAAAACTTGAATTGCTAAGGTACATATTGATACATATTTTAATAAAACATTTAATTTTTATTTAACTTAAACCAGATTTTAATTTATATCTAACTGCTTGAATACATAATATAATTTCATTGTTTTATGTTTAATAATAATAAAAGTAAACAAATATAATAAAATATAATTATAAAATATTTTAATTGTTTTATATATTTTTAACTTAAAGAAAAAAAAAAAATGACATTACTATAGAAAGAAAAACGGTTTTCGTAAATGTTTTAAACTTTTTGTTTAAAATAATATATGTTTTTGCAATAAAATGAAAATATATGCAAAAGATAATAATTCAAAGAATAACTTTTTTACTTTACAGATTATTTATAACTTTTTAGAGCAGATAATTAACCATATATTAAAAAAAAAACATAAATATTCCAATCAGAAATAAAGTAGAATATGATTGGGATATTATATTTAAAATAATGAAAGTAAATAATGATTTAACAGTTTTTAAGTAATTCTTTATAAATTCAATTGCTATTAATATTTTTTTGCGAGGAAAAAAAAAATTAAATAATGGCCACTTAAAATATTATAATTTAAAAAGTGAGTTACTAATTTCTTAAATAGTAAAAATTAGTTATTTTAAATTGTGAAAATGCTTTTAATTATTTGAATAATTTTCACCCACTGATAAAATATTAAACACAATTTCCTGCGATTAACCAGTACAGTGGTTTCAAACTTTATGCACAAATATTTTTAAATGAGAGAATATAAATTAAATTTTGAAGTAATTTCTGTATTTTAGTTGCATAACCTATTTTTTTAAAAAAATTATTTCATGAATAGATTGTAAATTATTTTTAATGGCAGGTTCATTACTTAATTAATATGCTGTTTACATAATGTCAAATTGGCAACACTTTGAACCTTTTTAGGTTAATTTTTTAATTGACTCTTTCATTAGATCATTTTTCGGTTAGAAAATCTAATTTCCGTTTCATTATAAATTTTGGCGTACAATTACTCAGCACTTCTTTTTTTTGCTGTTTATTTTTATTGTTTATTTATTTTCTGAGTTAAGTAGCATATTAGTGTGCAAATTTTTGCCTGCAGATTTTTTTTTTTTTTTTTTTAATGAGGCAGTTTGCATTTTAATATTAAAGGGTCATTTATGCTTTTCGAATACTACAGTTATAAATATATTCACAAGCAAATTAATTTCAGCATTTTACATGATTTGAAAATCCAAATATAATAAAAAGTATCTATATTTTTTTATCTGAAATATATTGTCTGAGAATTTTTCGCAGTACGCCAACATCCTTATTGTTTAAAAAAAGTTATAGTTTAAAGACTATAATAGATATAGTTAAAAAAGAACATAGGAAAAATGAATTAGATTTTTTTAAAATAATAAAATTTTAAATATTTTAAGGCTTTAGAAATTCATTTTTTTAAACTGCAAAAAAAAATCACATTTCTCTTTCACTCACTTACTTTCGAAAAGTCACTGAAAATCGATTTATGTTACATGATTTATTGTATATATGTATATGTTGCCTTCTATTTAATACATAATATTAAAATTTTATTGTTGTAAATGAAGAAAATTTAAAACTATGACATTAATCAACAAAGTAATTGTTCAACATGTACGGGAAAATAATAGTCTTTATTCATTATTTTTAAATGGAATGTTCATTTACTCAATATAGACTTTTGACTTTATTATTAACTTCAGAAATATAACAAATTCCGTTACTTTTTAATATTGCATATTATACAACATGAACTGCACAATAGTCATTCCCTGCCTAACAAAGCATTGATATGACAAACTTCAATTCCCCATTTTTGTGAACAGTATCAATAATCTTTGCTTTAATAACAAAAGAGTAATGCGAAAATATACAGAAATAATAAACATTTAATTCTAAAAATAAATAACAAAAATGTGAAAATGTGTCCAAATTGATAATGAGAAAAAAAATTTACTTATGTATGACATACTTCATATAGGAAATAACTTGAAAACCTTATTTCATAATAGGTAATATTACTTTTTTTGTAATGTGCTAAGTTTCAGATAAAAAATAATTTATTATTATGCTATTATGATTTTTAATGCTATCAATTAAACAACTATATAGATCCATCATAAGGAAACAAAACTTCTTAAGTTACATCAAATGCATTCTTGTTAAATTAAGTATTAAAATAAAGAAATTAATGTGAACACTATCATCTGCACGGAGTTAGTCATCCTTAAAATTCTCTCAGATATGTACTTTACTTCTGTCTAGGAGAATTTTAGGTTCACAACTCTTTATCCTTTCACATGAGGGGAAAAAACTTTTTTTTCCCAGGGGGAAACTAAAATGCATTTCAGTTAATAGTATTTGATACTGCTTCTTTTTTTTTAATGATGACTTCAACACGTGCCTTAAGAAAACAACCGAACTCGTCTAGACTTACTTGCTATTTATGCAAACTACCGAAAACCATCGAGTTTAATATAAAAAGATATTTATGCTAAAAGCTTAATGGTTTAAGATATTCCCTCAACTTTATTCCATGATTCCCTTCTACAACTTGCACCAGAATAAAAATCATGATTTAATAAAAGAACTAAAGTTATCACATTATTTTGTGTAAAAACCCTCTTGGATCAACGCATCAACAAAAACGGCCACTAAGAGAATATTGGAGAGAAGCAAATCTGGATTTAAACTGATTATGTAACGTTCCAGATTAGGACATAATCTTGTCAGATAACTGATCTGTGAGTGTTTATCTAAAACAACGAACAACTTACTTTCCCATTAATCACCGTTCACATTCTATTCAAAGCATTAATTGTCTACCTAGTATGTTCTAAACATTGTTGCATATGTAAATTTATACATTCATTACTACAATATACTTTAACAATATATCAGAATATATAACCTTGGACCTTTTTTAACTTTATTTTTTTTTGTTTCACAACCGTTTTTTAATATTTTGCTGAAATATAAATATTTAATTTTCAATACTGATATATTTATTTTACTTCGATTATCACATCAAAATTGACATTTTAATCATCTCACTTCCCAAGAAATATTATTATTTTATGACCACAATATAATAATTAATGCCTCAGTGATAAAAGGAGCAACTAAGCATTCAAGAGGACTCATTTTCAAATACATTGTTGGCATCTGTTGTAATGCTTTCAGAAACCATGATAACCACTGAGCCAACGGCATACCATACTGAATATACCGGTTCTCGTTAGATCACCGAAGTCGAGCATCATTGGGCGCGGTCAGTACTTGGGTGGGTGACCACCTGGGAACACCGCTTGCCGTTGGCATTCACAAATTAGGGACCTGAATGACCGAATATCTGGCGCTCTGTCGCTCGGTGCCACAGGTTTCGGGTTCGAATCCCGGCGGTGCCATGGATGTTTGTAGTGGTTCGGAATCCACTTTAAACCGTAGGTCCCAGTCTCCCTATGACTGTAAGAGCGTCACGGAGCCAAAGTCAGACTTCTACCTAAGGGTGCGCCATCAGAACAGAAGCTGCTTCCTTCCCCTTCAATCATACGTATGGGCTCGTGGGCTTGGCCAGCCAAGTGGGATAAGAAACAACAACAACATGATAACCAATTGGAAACTGTAACATCATTATTTGGACATTATATCATAGTGATATTCTGTTGTGCATTATTCTATATTATGTCATATGTTTCCATATATGTTCAGGTGATCTCATTATTAGCATTTATTTGTTTCTCATTATTTTTGTGTGAGTCTTATATTCATTCATAGACTTGTTCAAGCATCCTCTCAGTATATTATTGATATCATATCATTACTATGTCATATTGCCCCCAGATGCCGCATTTTTTATATTAGTAAGAGTAAAACTAATACTATATTAATATATAAATTACACAAAACACATGAATTATTTAATTGTTATAGTATATACTTGAGCAAAGTTTGCATACGAGGATATTATACGCAGTTTTCAGATTACATAAAAAGAGTTTCTTGTATTATAAACAGTTAATTATCACTTTGGTTGGATTATTATTTTTATATCATTTGTTTATATTTCAGCCATCTCATTTGTTGCATGACATGCAGGGAGTTTCTGCTAAAGAACTTTTTTACTAATAAATAAAAGCATTACATTTATATTTTTAACTAAATGATATACCAGAAATGAACATATAATTACATAATATGTTTAAAAAATAAGTTATTTGCGAGTTTTCAATGTTACTAACTAAATTCATATTTTTGAGATGAAATTCTTTAATAAACGTTTTGTGATATATTGCTTTTAAAAACATGCATCAGGAATCATCTCCATTAAAATATAGAAGCGATAAAAGGAAATAAATGTAAAGAGTTCTTTTAAATAAATTCACATGATCAATTCAGTTTTTATCCAAGATGTTCAGTTTAAGAATTTGAAAATAAATTGCTTCATTTATGAAGAAACAGCGAACTCATTTACTATATAAAATCAATAATTTCAAAAGGAAAGCTTTTTTGTAAATCCCTAAAAATAATCTGAATCTGCATACATGCTATAAACAATTGCATGTTAAAAAATATAAATTAATTTTAGTTAAGTAACATTTATTGCATCTAAAAAGCACAATTACATTACTATATTAAACATATATATTATTTTGCAAATTTGTTTGAAATATTTCCCTCAAAGAAGATACGTGAAAAATTAAATCTTATCACGATAAAATTAAAATATTAATGAATAATAAAACGTTTTCCTTTTAAAAAATCACGCTCACAAAAGCACTATAAGGTGAAAGAAATAATTAAAAAAATTAAGTTAAAAAAAGCAGTGATAGCCTTCAACTAAGTATCACATGGAAGTATCCAGATACTAACCAACTTTCATATTTGATATGAACATTGGAACATAAAATAATTTGTATTAACAATGGATAATTTTCACAAGAGCAAAATAAAAAATTCCTCATAATGAAGAAGTTCTGATAATTGAGAAACTTTCATTTGTAAGACTCTTACAAAATGCGTAATAAAAATTAGAAAAACACTCTTTAGAAAAGATAAATGAGGGGATTAAACAAACGACAGGAAGGATTATAGAAGTTACAAAGAAAATGTTCAAAAGACAACAGTAAAGGAAGAAAACAAACACAAAAAAAGGGAAAAAAAAAACTGAAATACTCAAATTAATACAAGTGCGTAAAAGAGTTGCAAATAATTTAACGGAGTTACTTCAGTGAATTAAAAAAAACTATTTTTAATGAAGAGAAATCTCCAATTTATGGACTTCAAATAGACACATGTTCCATACTTTTATATTTGTAGTTGTGAGTTGTTGTTTGCTGAATTTTTCAGTTGACAAGATGCTTTGAGAAAATTGTTGTGATGATTATTCCCCTAAGCTCTTTACACCATTAATTCTTTACGCCATTTTTTGCAATAATTTAGAAAAACTATTTTTAAAGAGTTTGAAAATATTTTAATTCAATATTTTTGTGTAAAGTAAAAGTTTGTATTACAAAGCACACAGAAATGTTTATGATACGAAAAAAAAAATGTATTATTACTTTACATGATTAATTTATAATTTCCTGAAATAAATGGATCTCTCTACTGCATAATTCATCAAGTAATCTCTTTAAATAACAATATATGCAAATGGTTAAATACACATAACGACTTTCTATAAATCCTTCTATCTAAAAATGTCTATTTTTATCGCAAAATGTATACACTTTAATTTAGAGACAGCGCTTTGCGATCTTTATCCTATTTCATTATATTTTAATCTATTACAACACAACATATACAAAATAATCTAGCAGAGTCATTTCTGATAAAGCTAACTTGCGTGTGTTATCTTGGGTTTTTTGTTTCTGAAAAAGAAAAGAAGTTGTAATCCTTATATTCTGCAGTATCAAGTGTTCTCAAAAAAGGGAGTTACATTTAGCTCCCGCTTTGGAAATATGTTGATTATGAAATAAGAAACTGTTCTTATTAAAAAGAGTCGTAATGATAAAGAAAATATCTAAAATATATAAGCGCATCTATCCACCAGCAATACGTAG
>BPLR01003109.1:0-59047 GCA_021605095.1 Caerostris extrusa | reverse complement strand
ATACTGTTTTTGTGTGGTATTAAATGAAAGAACAATGCGTCTGTAAAAAGTTTAATGAAGATTCAATTTTGCCTTTGTACATGACTAGATTGTATTCCACTTCATCTAAAATTTTGTTGACATAACTGCTTTAATAATTGATCATCTTGAACCAATGATTTTTCATTCATTAGTTTTCTTCAGCTAATTTTAATAATCAGTGTAATAATGGTATTTATTATAATATAATAGTTTATAATATTATTTTAAACAGAATAAAATTAAAAATTTAATTAAAATTCTCGCTTTACTTTCTGTAGCAACGATTCAAACAAATTGAAAAACATTTTATAAAATGCTGAATATAATACTGTTTTATCTTTGAAATTATACTCTCAAATTTTTAAATATTTTTATTTCTATTGACTAATATCATATTTGTTTCAAAACATCTTTCTGTATCTGTATCATATGATAAGTCGACAATTAACTTTTTCGCAGTACATGTTGCAGTACATGTACAAGCATGTTTATTGACACTGATCATATAGAAGGAGAACTTGGAACTTATGTCTGGTACAGGTGAGTTAAGCTTTTAATCTTCATTGCAATTACTTCAAAAAATATCAAAATTAGTGCATTGTTTTAAAAAGTGTTTCATTTTTCATTATTCGTTCATCGTGAAGAAAATCCACTATCTTGAATTGGCAGTTTTAAAATAAATATTTAATGCCAACATTTTAAATTTATTTACTCTGTTATTAAAACAAAGAAGTTTAATATAAATTTGAACCAAAAAATTCATTGTTATTTTTATATGAAATTAAATTTAACTAAACCACTTTAATATGATTATTGACAAATGTACATTGATGTTAAGCTTCAGAAAATTTGTATTGACAGAAGTTTTTAAAAAAAAAAAGTCTATATATAGTTTTTTTATATAACTGCTCTTTGATACAAGACACATAAAATATATGATGATATTTCTAAAAAAACATTTCCATTGCTTTTTTTTTTGTTATCTGTAAATAAATGTTTAATGTCCATATTTTATGCTTCATTTTTAATATGTGAATATTCAAAAAATTCAATGATTTGCATAGTGTTTTCCTTTTTTTGCGTGCTGAACGTTTCTTTTATTCGTTCTGTATATAACAAAATCTCCGAGAGAATATGTGATTTTATACTTAATGCAAAAATTGTCAATTTAATATACATATTTTATTATTTCTATATTGTTTTAATCTAATAGTCAATGATATTATTGGATAACATTGCATTTACTCTATTTCATAAGATAGTTTTTGTTGTCTGTGTATTGATTTGAGGCTTATTCTTTGATGTATTTTCATGGTTTATTATGACAGAAATGCAGTTGAAATTCCTATTTAATTAACTTTTAATATATAATATTTCTTAAATATTCCTTAGTATAAATCTGTTTCTGATTGCAAACTATTAACTAATCTGTTTAATTCTCGCAAAGTGTGTATGCTTTATCTAGTCATGTTGATATTAATTATATAAATAAGTACTGGAAAAACAAATTCATTTTCTTTTGGGACAATTTAAAGTCTTTAAGAAAAATTTCTAAATTATTGTTGAAAATTAATGTGAAGCAGACAGTTTTTTATGAGTGGCTATATTGTATTAAAAAGATATTTTCTGTTTTTTATGGCTGGATTTTTCTTATTGGGAATGGAGATCTTTTCTTGTTTAAATAATTGGGAATTTGTTTTATTTTTTGTATTCTGCTTCTAATCATGTTGAGTAAATATGCATGGTTGTAAAAAGTTTTTTGAGGTGCCTGCATACATATAGATTTCTTTAATAGTTTTATAAGCACTCTGTAATAAGTTGACTTTAATTGTGTGCCTGGTGATTCTCAAGGCCTCTGTTTTTATGTTTTTCTTCATACTTTATAATTGTTTTTTTAAAATTAATTTTTAAAGTTTTATTTATATTGGTCTTACTGTGAGATTTTTAAAGATAACTCAATCTTAATTTCAAACTATAAATAAATGTTTAATGCTATTTTATAGTGTCATTTTTTTTTTTTACTATTTGTAAATCTTTTATTATCAAACAATTTTGAGTATATTGTAGTTTTTGTCATTGTTCAAAATTACAACCTCAAATAATTACTGTTTCAAGTTAGTTTTTTATTATATGTGTGTGACCGTCTAAATTGAACTTTTTCTCATATTACAGGGTATTAATGAATCATACAATTTGAATCATCCAAATAAAATAATATCTTTCAATAGATAATTTTTTCATTTTAAAATTAAAGCATTTTAAATTATTGATGTAATTTTTTTGGTGTTTATGATTTCTTTATTTGTTATGTTATTTTGATTAGAAAGTAATTAAAAATTCAATTAAACATTTGTTTTTTTTCTTACTGGTTCAGAGAATAATTTTAACAAACTCAATAATATATAAAAATTTTTTTGCTTAATTTTATTGATATGATAATATATATAAATATATGAATAACATCATTTCTGTTGTCTATTGAATTTTTTTGTCAACTAAAAATCAGATCACTGTAGAAAAAAATTTTCGATGTCTTTGAAAAATAAGTTTACTTTGATGTAACACTATTTTTAAGGCATACTTATAAATTTTGTCAAGGGAATGATTGATTCCTTTGTAATTAATTGCACAACAACATATTGTTTTAAAAGTAAATATATTATTTACTGAAACAAAAATGTAACATACTTAAATCGAAGGAAATTAAATGTGTTTTTATGCCTAAACAAGAGAGCTCAGTGAAAATTTCAACTATTGTTAAAATCCCTGCAGTATGGCAAATATATTTATGTTTAACAAAATTAGTTTGATAAAGTCGTGTATCTTAAAATTTCTTGTGTATAATATTCATTTCATTCAAATTTCTCATTTAAATATTCACATTAGGAATTTTGCTATTGCTACAATTAGTTTTTCATGATTATTATAATATAGGAATTATGCTTTTTTAACTGTCAAATCAACCTTTAAATCCCTACTAGAAGTTGCTCGGCAGCATGGGCACCTTTTTTGTGACATTTTTCGATGTTTCTGTTCAGATTATTGTAGTAGTAAGTTATGTGTAATTCTGCATTCCTGCCTGATATTAATCACAAACTGAAATTTGTGTTGATACATTTTTTTTTTGCTTAAAAGTAAAAGTTTGAGAGGCTTTTTAATAAAATGTGGTTTTTATTCCTCGGTCTTCTTTAAATCAATGAGTAATTGTTTTAAAAGAAACATTTGCAAAGATATACAGTTGAACAATTTGCTCAAATATACTGCTTAAACAAAAGTCTCATATTATTATCTGGATGAAGTGATACTTCTTTTTTTTTTTTTTTTTTTCACGGGAAAAATTCCTATGCATATTTATATGTTTCTCTATTTAATTTAATGGTAATAATGTGTTAGTGACAAGTGGTTATTACAATAATTTCATTCTTCTCCCTCCGATGTATGAATTTTATTTACTGTGACAGAATATTTCCTAAAAAATGAAAAAAATTTTGCTAGAATATAATGATGATTAATATGGTTGGAATCTTTTATAATTCTTCCTAATTTCTACTAATTTTTTAAACTTTTTGAAGAGTAATTTTATGAATATTTTCTGACAATATTAAAAATTCTTTGTTGAAATACTGTAAATATTAAATGCAGTACCATTAATTCAATTCATTTTTATGCAATAATTGTTATATATCCTCCTGTTATATATGCAATAATTGTTATATATGTTTATGCATTAATCTGAATTGCTTGATTATCTTCTAAAAAAATTATGTATTTCTTAATTCTTTTTTTTCTTTTAAATTTAACTAATGGGTATCTTTTATAAAATTAAATATATATAATAAATTACTGTAGGATTTGTCCCCATTCGTCAAATTAAACGGAATACTTTGATTTGCAAAATTTCATTAATAAATTTTGAAATAAAATATTTAATAACTTGATGATAAATAGAAAAGATGTTACTGCCTTTTAAAAATGTTAAAAGCATCAAAATCAAATAAAATATTTAATAACTTGATGATAAATAGAAGAGATGTTACTGCCTTTTAAAAAATGTTAAAAGCATCAAAATCAAATAAAATATTTCATGACAGACTAATGCATTTCACTAATTCAAAATTTTCAATTTATTCTATCAATTGTAATGTAATTATAAAAGAAATTTTATTGTATTTAAAAACCTTGTGAAGCTACAAATTGTCAGTAATTAAATTAATGTACTGAATGTTTCCTGTATTTCATTGCTATATTGTAAGTAGGGCAAAACTAAAATTGTTTTATCTATAATAAATGAAACTTATTTAATGCCGATTTTCAAAATGAAATGCACGGATTCGGACTTAAAATGTATTTGGACAATGTAAACTTTTTTTTTTTCCGTCAACTACACTTGATTTTTCAGTTTATAATTAGAATTTCAAAATAAATTTACCTTGTCAGAAATGTAAAGTGAAATGAGATTTATTTAAATGAAAATTTTTAGCAGAAATAAGCAAACTATGATGACAAAATTGTTGCTACAATGTGATTTCTGTTTTCTCCAGTCGGTATATTAATTGAAGTCATGAATATTCGGAAAAATTTTCATCATATTCCTTCATATAAAAATCTCACAAAAGATTTTTAAAAGAGCTTCTTTTATTGTGGTAATTGCAATGAATTATAAGCTTGCTTTTTTTTTTTTCCTTCAAATTATTAAAATGACTTGTTTTCTATTGCTATTTTTCTGTTCTAGATTCTGCCTTGTGTTTTGACATACTGTGAAAGTGAATGAATGCAAAAGTGCATGATGACATTATATGTAATTTGGCTATTGAATTTTTTTGTAAATTAAAAATCAGATAACTGTAGAAAAATGATGATGCCTTTGCAAAATAAGTTTACTTTGATGTAACACTATTTTTAAGGCATACTTATAAATTTTGTCAAGGGAATGATTGATTCCTTTGTAATTAATTGTCACAACAACATATTGTTTTAAACGTAAATATATTATTTATTGAAACAAAAATGTAACATGCTTATATCGAAGGAAATTAAATGTGTTTTATGCCTAAAAAAGAGAGCTCAGTGATAATTTCAGCTATTGTTAAAATCCCTGCAGAATTGGCAAATATATTTATGTTTAACAAAATTAGTTTGATAAAGTCGTGTATCTTATAATTTTTTGAGTATAATATATTTCATTCAAATTTCTAAATAAAATAAGATGCTTTTATAAAGAATTTTTCATTTAAATATTCACATTAGGAATTTTTGCTATTGCTATGATTAGTTTTTCATTATTATTATAATATAGGAATTGTGCTTTTTAACTATCAAATCAACCTTGCAAATCCCTACTAGAAGTTGCCCGGCAGCGTGAGCATCTTTTTTTGTGACATTTTTTTCGATGTTTCTGTTCAGATTATTGTAGTAGTAAGTTATGTGTAATTCTGCATTCCTGCCTGATATTAATCACAAACTGAAATTTGTGTTGATACATTTTTTGCTTAAAAGTAAAAGTTTGAGAGGCATTTTTAATAAAATGTGGTTTTTATTCCTCGGTCTTCTTTAAATCAATGAGTAATTGTTTTAAAAAGAAACATTTGCAAAAGATATGCAGTTGAACAATTTGCACAAATCTACTGCTTAAACAAAAGTCTCATATTATTATATGGATGAAGTGATACTTCTTTTTTGTTTTTCACGGGAAAGTGTGACCTGGCGCATTCAGTGTTTTCAGTACCAATCGAGATTTGACGCGTTTGAGGCCTAAATGGAATTGACCGTTCCATTTGAAATTCCGACATCATCAGTATGGTCTCTAATTGTAAATCGACGGTTTACAAACATGAAATCTTTAATTTTTGGACTTGAACTTCGTCGGTTGAGATTGATGGTCGACCAGAAAGCTCTTCGTCGTCATCGCATTCTCTGCCTTCTTTTGAACTATTTTTTACCACTTCTAAACTTTTCTTTCCGATATATGAATGCTCGCCGAATGCCTTCTGCAACAGCTTCAAAGGACTCAAACTCAAGATAGAAGCTAGCGTCTGCTTTGCAGCCAAGGTGCTTCGCACCAACACAAATCATCATCTGCAACATTCTATACGTTTCCGCAAACAAAATGTAATGCAAATTCTTTGCTCGATTAATTCAGACATTTCATTCTTCCAATCCTTCATCCTCCAATTGCCGGAATCAGTTTTAGCGTCTCACAAAGTCAAGCGTAACGCAAACACTAAGGAATATTTTGACGTCAAATTTCACACAGATGTCAAGAATAGTGACAACAACCTAAAAAGAAAAAAATTGAAATTCCATAAGCCCCGGAATTGAAAAGTCTTACTTTTTGGACACAGTAGTACTTCCATATTAGTACTTCAAAGTTTCTTTTTTAAGCCTGATGGTGATTTCAATTTAACGTTTCTAAGTACTGAAAGCTGAATGAAAAAAAAGATGAAAACTGGTGATACTATTTCAGTTTCCCTCTCATAAGATATGGTAATTACTTTAAAAAATATTGCAAAACTCAATAAACCCATTTTCTAGCTTTCAGAGATTATTGCAGAATATTAAACGGAGCAAAACGCTAAAAAGATTATAATATCATGAAAATAAAATTAAAAATATAAGAGGAAAAAAACAATAGTTGTAATCATTAATAATATAATCTTCAGGACATAATGTACAATTCTAGTAATAATTTATGTAATGGTTTGTCAAATATTCTTCATTCATCTTTGGTAAAATAGTGTATGCTTTTTTAACAATATCTTTAATAACTTGGTTATGTGGTCTTCTAATTAAATGTTACAAAATAACCAAATTATGCAACATACAGAACAGAAACATTTAAAGACGCGAGAAGTAAAGTAACACAGTAGTTTATTTTGATCATAATTAAAATATTTTAGTATAAATCAAAAGGGGATATTATTTAATAAATTATAAAAATGTTTCTGTGATTTTTTATTTCATTTACTACATATTTATAGAAAAAAATATTTGTAGAAGAAGAAGAACATATTTTTAGTTTAGAAGAACATATATTTCGAAGAATATGAATTTCATTATTAATCAAATTCATTTTTTCATAAATAAGAATTTATTTAGAAAACTGAATAGAACAAAATATTTTATAGAAAACGCACATCTTTGCTTTTGGTTTAATAAATACAACAGTTCTTTCACATTCTTTTAGCATTCTGTTTATCTTCATTTAGTTTTAACATCTGCATTGAATAAAAACGAGCTATTCTCAGAAAAACAATCACATGTTTTTTGCAGAACTTTATTATTACAAAAATGAGTAGTTGAATTTTAATTCCCTGCATCGCGATAGCTCGTTTTATTTCTATTCCCCAGAATTAATAAAAAATAAAAGTAAAAAATGAACATCAGTTTTATTTATTTATTTTTCTTCTTTTCTTGAAATGATGCAATATTCGTGAGTAATTAGGAAGAAATTTAGGTCAATATTCGTGGATTTTATATATTTTCCATGAAAAGAATTTATTAGAACATTTGCAAGTTTTTTAAAAAGCATAAATTTATTGATAAAATTGTGCTTTGCAATAAAACTTATTAATCTATAAATTTATATATTTTAATCTGCATTGGAAAAACTAATATATAACTATAATTTACAACATAAAGTTATGCTGTATTGTAGAAAATAGTATAGTACTACTGTGCCCAAAAAGTAAGAAGAATTATTTTTTTTTTTTCAAAAACTCTTTATTTATTCTTCCAAATTTATTTCATTGCCTTCAAAGTAATCCCCACCGGACACAATGCACTTATGCCAACTTTTTTTCCAACCCCTCAATGCATGCTAAAAAGTCATCGGCAGGGATGGCCTTCCAAGCGCGTGGCGATTCACGTTGAATTTCTTTCAAGAACTTTTGAGTTTAGGGAATAGCCAGAAGTCGCACGGTGTGAATACGGTGATTGTGGAACGATATGGGTTTCATTTTTGGCCAAAAAGTCACGAAGAATCAATGCAGTCTGAGCTGGCGCATGTTTTCGGTAAAAATCGAGATTTGACACGTTTGAGACCCAAAACATGTTTTAAAATGTAATTTTGAAATTCCAACATCATCTAATTGTAAATTGACGGTTTGCAAGCACCAAATTTTTCATTTTTGGACGTGAGCTTCGTCTGTTGAGGTTGATGGCCGACCAGAGGGCTCTTCGTCTTCAACGCATTCTCTGCCTTCTTTGAACTGTTTATACCACTTCTAAACATCTCTTTCTGTTACAGGAATGCTCACCGAATGCCTTCGGCTCCATTCTATACGTTTCCGCAAACAAAATTTAACGCAAATTCTTTTCTCAATTAATTCAGGCATTACAAAAATCGCTGGAATCAGTTTTAACGTCTCACAAAGCCACGCGTAACTCAAACACTAATGAATATTTTGACGTCAAATCTCACACAGATGTCAAGGGCAGTGCCAGCAACCTAAGAAAGAAAGAAAAATTGAAATTCCATAAGCCCCGATAATTTTAAATTTAAAATTGGTCTTATTTTTGGACACAGTAGTATTACTATTAATGTGAATTTAATAATAATACAGTATTAATGTTAGCATGCACCGTGGTAAGGCATCTCTTTCACAATTTCAATGTATAGATTATTTTAATAAGACATTCGGTTATGATTTTTTAAAAAAGTTTTTATATTAATAAATATAAAATTTACTAAGCCCCCCTAATGGAAAGCGAGCATTGCTTCTAATCTAGGCTAACTGAATTGAAAGCCCGGGAAGTGAATCCAACACAAGGTTATGTGTTTATACCGGGAATGGGCAGGATAAATTGTTAGACAATAAAAGTTTCATTAAGTTAGTGGGAAAGATAGGAAGATGCCTTCCCCAAATGCCACCTTCAAAATTGCGATAGTATCGGTGACCAAAACTGACTAACCGAAGTGGTGGTCCCTTTGTAAAGAAGTTAACAGATTTCGCGGGGTTATGTGTCGATATTAGCTGTGTAAATATCCCTGCATTGCAAAAAAAATAATGAATTTTATGTATACAGTGAAATTAATGATGAAAAAGTAATAATAAATTCGGTACATTCATGAATTTGTGGTGTTACTTATTATACTTTTAAACCTTATTTAAACAATAACCTGATTCTGGAAATAACTAGCTAAACCGTTTACTTAACACACGCGATGACCATTATGAAATTCCGCAAAAACGCATACCACATTTTAAACCAACAAGTTCGCATGCCTTCATAGACTTATATTATTAAAAAAGGAAACACACTCACATGAAATAATTCACAAACAAATTCATAATTTAAAATAAACTCATGTTTGTGAAAATTGCAACACCATGAAGGACTTACGCGAGTGAGCTGAAATTTTCAGGAAATGCAAATTGGCGCATGATATGCAAATGATTAGAATTTCAAATCCGTAGCGCATGCGTATGCTGAGCAGCGCCCTCTGAACGGCGGATGGATCCGAATAAATAGACGGCTGTAGCGAGGCATGTATGGTTATCGGTGGTTATCTGCTAGTGGTAAACGTTAGCTCAATCGTTACTTATGCCTCTTCGACGAAAGAGAGCGAGATTTGAAAAACTTACAGAGTTTGAACGGGGAGAATCATCGGCCTTCGTGAAAGAATAAATGCGCTTTACGTAGAGGGAGTAACGAAATGGACTATCCTAGACGAAAGTGTTGCGAATTGGCTCCTAGAAAATCGCCAGATTGAATTAATTATAACAGCAAACAGTATACGTTTATTTGCCTTAAAGTGGGCAAATAAAGTGAAAGTTTTTAAAGCAACTTTGGGTTGGTGTAGCCCAGGGACGGGCAAACTTTTTCGCTCCCGGGCCAAAAATCGAAAAAAAAAGTTTGAGCGAAGATAAATTTTTCTAAAATTTTAAAAACAATATACAAGTATTACAATTTAAATATGTTAATGACATGAATGAATTTGAGATGAGACACTGCTGACACTGAGACACTGGTTTATACTTTACAACTGTAAAAAAATATTTCCAGGTCCCTTCATCATTAAAAGCACGGCACTCTGAATCAACTTTACGTTTCTTAGTAGCCATTTTGGGATTGAAATATTTTACGAATAACCCAAACAAGCGCTAGCTGCGCTATACTTTTAATAATTTCACCACTATTTACAATGATGCTATATGCCCGCAATCTTTCCACACGCTATCAATAATATTACAACTCACATCAAAAAGAAAAAGCCTCTTAAAATGCACAGTCTGCTACATGTGAGGTCTAATTCACCTGTATTGGATTCCCATATGTCTGCTCCCTGAGAAAGAGATAACGCTTGTTGGCTCCAATCTACAGCTATAACTAACAAAAAACTTCCGCTTTTAACACTTTACCGATTGAAAGCTGTCTGTGCTTGCTATTTCCATCAATTTTTTATTATGTAGAACAAAAATAGAGAAAGTAAAAAGATCACCAGTCCTTTGAAAAAAAATAATATTTCATAAAAGTAGAATAGGAGATGGATATATAATATATAAATATATATTTCTTTTAATTTTCTCGGACCGGAAAATTAAAATTTTATCCGCAGGCCGGATAGAACCTTCCGGCGGGCCGTAGTTTGCCCATCCCGGGTATAGCCGATTTATGCCATACATAATTTAGTTCTGCGTAAAAAATTTTTTCACAAGTGCTTCCTAAAGATCTGGACAATTTACAAGTTTCCAGAGTATATCATTGACCTACGAAGGCAAAAATAAAAATAAATTACTATCACATATTTGAAATATGGATGAAACTTTTAAGTAATATTTGATATGATAGGAAATAAAACAATTGATGGGAAAGGAACAAAAATGGTTCACATAAAAACAACAGATTACGAAAAACTCGTGCCCTGCTGCTGAACGAATGGTGCAAAATCGAAAGACGTGATTATTTTTAAACTAGAAACGATGCCGTAACTTGTTGTTCTAATGCAGCTGGCAATACAGAGACTGTTAATATTTATGTCATAAACAAGGGCTGCACCGACGTTACTTATTTGGTACTACCCAGGGGGCACTTGTAGCTTGAAGTTGGCTATGGACGCGAGTAACACTACCCCCACAATGTTCTACGATCCTATTAGATCGGGATCTACGGTTTAAATTGGATTCCGAACCACTACAAACATCCATGGCATCGCCGGAACCTAACAGAGCGCTAATCATCAGGTCCCTAATTTTCCGAACGGTGTTTTCATTCATGGGTACGAGAGAGGATGGATAGACGAAAATGGTGTATAGGGTTCGTATCCACAATTGTTTTACAAAAGCTTCCAAACGCCTTAAAGAATCCAGGAAGTCTTTTACTTTGGGACATGTTCAGATCCATCTAACGGATAATATGAAGAAATTGCTGTCGGAATGCAACACACGCAGTCATGACAGTTATTCAAGGCGGATTAGCGCCATTAGTTCATTAGATGTGTGTATCAATAAATCATTTAAGCAAATTTAAAATGACAGTGGAATATCTGGATGTTATAAGGTGAAAAACATTTACGAAAGGGGGCCAAGTGCGTTATGTCAGTCTAAATACTGAGTGGATAATAAAAGCATGGAATAAAATTAAACCTGATATAATTTAAAAGACATTTAAAAAATGTATATCTAACAATCTAGATGGAACGAAGATGATAATGTATTTAAATTAGGCCCCAAAATCTATAAAAACATTATGGGCAAAAATAAAATCAGATTGGGCTGGGAAATCATCTAAGTCAAGGAAGACTTAAAACCCCTCCTTTGTTATAAATGCAACAAGTTCCGTCACTTATCCAAATTATGTCGTATTACGACTGAAACTTGCACAAACTGTAGAGAAAACTAAACCATAATTGGAGAAACTGTTCCAATCCTTCTAATTACTTAAATTGCCATATACGTAACTCTCAATTTAAGACAAATTATGAAACAAGCCATAGCTGCTGTTAATGAATGTAAAATATATTAAAAGGAAATGAATAAATCAAACTAATTATGGGATCCAATTCTATAACTGAAAATATCAAAGGTTCTCATATTAACCTAGGAAATTCTGCTGCAGCCATGGCAGAGTTACACCAAACAATCGTGAACAACAACTTAGACTTCCATTCACTAAAAGAGTCGTATTGCTTTGATAACAAAATTGTCAACATTACCAATTCTTGTAAAATAATCTGTTTCGAAGAAACTCCGAAAGCTGCAAAGATTCTATTGAAGTCATTGCAGATTTTTATGAACAAATAATACAAATAAAAAAATTTTTTAAAGTCAATTCCTACTTTTTTTTTCACTATATTGCAGAAAGTCCTTTACAAATAAAATTGAAATTTTCCTCTTACATCTGGCGCCATCTATTATTATTATATTCATGCAACTTAAATCTAAAAAAAAAACTTTAATTAATTAATTAAATTAATTAAAAAAAATGTACTTGAACTTGAGTGGATGAATAAAATGTATTTTATTAACGATCGAAAATTTGAACAAGATATATATAGGGAGAGTGTGAACTGCTAGTAGGAATTGAATGAAAATATTATTATAATCGACTTAAAAATTAAAGGTAATTGGGTTCTGCTCATTTCGATTTTTTTTGTTCCCCTAGCGAATACTTTAGCTGCTACTTGGAGAAACTTCAACTTTTTATTTGAAAATACTGGGACCAGAAGAAGCGAGAGGGAGGACGTTGTTCTGTTATCTATACAGATAACGGAACTAATTTTTAGAAACAACAAGAGCACTCAACTGGCAAGCAATTATTGTTGAATGCGCCATTCAAAAGATAAAATGGCATTTCAGTCCCCCAACCGCGCCATGGTATGGAGGTCGGGGGAAAGAATGATCCGCACTGTCAAACAACTTTTAAGAAAAAGATTTAGATCGTGCTTCTGTATCTTACGAGGAAATGATAACTTTGCTGTGCGAATGTGAAAGCATCGTTAATGGACGTCCACTTACTTACATTTACGATGATCCCAATGAGTTGAGAGCTATCAAACCTTCAGATTTCATTCAAGACATAAAAGGCAATGAAATTATGGACTTGGACGTTGTAGACGCTAAACATCTACGTAAAACATACTCGTTATCTGCAAAACCTACGCTATCAACGATTTCAGAAGGAATATTTATCAGAACTTATTCGGAGTAAACATTCATTCTCGAAACGACGTAACTTGTCACCAGAAGATATTCTTCTCGTGGGCTCAGACAACACAAAACGGTTAAACTGGCCTTTGGGGCGTATCATCGAATAGTTTCAAGGTAAAGACAACGTCGAAAGAGTGGCGAGATTGCGTGTGGCTAAAGGAAAAATTATCCGTCCCATCCAAAGGATATATTCCTTGGAATTGAGCTCTCCCGAGATTCTCAATGATGGTCCTGTAAGAGTTAAAGATTCTTCCGATACTTCTCAAAATGGCAATCAGCATACTGTTTCGAACGAGCAATCTTTTGAACCCAAGGATCTCCCTAAAGAGCAATTAGAAACTTTAAAGAGATCCCGATTTGGACGACAAATTATTCCTGTGGAAAGATTGGACTTATAGACTGAACTAATGAATTCAATTTCAGTGCAATGGATAATTTTATGTTAGTTTATTCATTAATAACTAGTACTTAAGTCTTTCTAGTATTATATTTTCATTACTATTGCATATATATATATATATATATATTGTTTTCATTTTGTATTGCTCTACGCAAAAATGCGTGCAATACCAAAGGTGGGAGGATGTTGCCACTCTAATAAGTTTTTTTTTATTTCCTGTATCACGTATTTCACTTTGAAACCTGGCAACTAAAAGGAAAAAGGTTTTGGTTCGCATTTCTAATAAGCGGTAATAACAAAGAATGTAGAATCTGTTAAGATAATGTTTGTCATCAATAAGATGTACGTATTACATAAGCAAATCATGTACAAGGATTTATTCATCTGTATATAGCCTCATCATGTATCATCAGCTCTTTCTTGTGTTGCATTAATAAACGTGTTTTATAATCTAAGAAGAAGTTTCGTTTCAGTCATAACAGTGGGTAATTCCTACTTCTTGTTTCTGCATGGCAACATGAAGTGTTAACCAATCAAAAAAGTTTGTTTTCTAAACGTGATGGTTTCGAAATCGAAATGCTTTGTGAAATTTGTTCGACAGATTTTTATGGGTTAACAAATTTTGGGCTTTTTCGTTATATTATTATAATTCATCGTTCTTCAGTGTTTCTTTCATGTTGATAAATTGAGATAAAGCATAAATCTCAAAGCACCGCTTTAAGTCAAGTCACAATGTAAGCTGCATGTGAGTGAATAATTTGTTCTTACTACTATTGTTTCAATAAAAGTTATTTTGACTTCCTTTTTGTGTATTTATTATCTTAATTTGTATTACAAATTTAATAATTATTATATCTTTGATTACTATTGAAACAATACTATGTTTCATAAATGCTAACAATCTTGAGAAGTTAATATTAATTATTAATTTAATTATTTTTAATTATATTTATATTAATTTAATTATTTTTATTTTGTATTTTATACATTGTAGGAAAACGAAATTTTTTTTTTATGTTACTCAGTAAATAAGTATTTTAGTTTTAATTCTAATTTACCTACCTATGTAGACTCAAATATTTTTGCAATAATAAAAATTAAATATAATCACTCTTGATAAAATCATTATTACCATGAATTGTTGTAATTTAATAATTATGAAATTTTGAAATTATTTTTATGATAAACTCTATTTTATTTAATTTTCCTGCACATTGTTTGAATAAGTTGTCTTTTATAGTTCATTATTGTATTCATAAAACCTATAACTTCATAAAGGCTGCATTTCTGAAAGATTTGAAAGTCACATATTTTCTTCGCATTTGAAATACTTAGCATGTTGTAATTTACTATTCTGGTTTTATACTTAATAAAGTTTTCATAATATATATTTCATAAAGTATGCATGCCTATTTAACAATATTTAGCACTATTATTTTTTTAATTCCTTGGACCATTTTTCATTTATTCTTGCCTTAAATGAATTAACTCTCCATTTTTTTTGATATTAGTAGCAGCTTTGCATGAAATTCAAAGGCATGTCAATGTTTTTTTTTTATGAATAAATTTGCATACTATATTTTTCACCTAAAATAACACTGTAAAACACCTTACAAATATTCTTTTTAGTTGGCAAAGCCTTTATTCATTATAGTCATTTAAATATCAAACTGAGGACTCAAACTGTAGAATATCCTTTTTTTGTGCAGAAACTTTTTCTTTGAGTTTTAATTACAGAAATATATATAAAATTTCATGTAAGAAAGAGTCACAAAGTTTGATTTTTGGAGTAACTGATTTAAACTTGGAAATAATAATTATGATAACTGATACTAAAGTGCATTTTTTTTTTGTTTTATTGAAATTTTATTTTTAGATGTATGTTTGACTTTTGAAATTCACTATTTTTATAGTAGTTTTTGCTAAAAAAATAGCATAATGTTACTTTTTTTTTTTTTTATTGGAGGATTTATGTAATGTATGTTTAGGAAAATTAAATATATGAGAATAAGTAAAAAAAATGAATTCAGTGGTTGACTTGTAGAAAGATTTCACCTTTTTAAAATTTGTTGCTAGCTATATGTTTGAAATACATTAATATCAGAGAATTTATTCAATTTTTTTTTTTTTTTTTATTTCACGTTTTGTAGTTCCTAGAAAAATGGCATAATGTTACTTTTTTTTTTTATTGGAGGATTTATCTAATGTATGTTTAGAAAAATTAAATATATGGGAATAAGTAAAAAAAAATATGAATTCAGTGGTTGACTTGTAGAAAGATTTCACCTTTTTAAAATTTGTTGCGAGCTATATGTTTGAAATACATTAATATCAGAGAATTTATTCAATTTTTTTTTATTTCACGTTTTGTAATTTCTAGAAAAGGCGGAAAAAATATTATACTGTATTTTATATAAATAATTTTTTATCTCACTTTTAATACATCTACTTACCTTAAATGTAGTCTAATTAAAATAAATATGATTACTCTTAATAAAATTATTGTTATGACTTATCCTACATATTACTTTATTGAGGCAGCATTTTTGAAAAAATGTAAATCATATTGTATGGTTTTTATTAAAATGTTTCAGAAATTTTTTTTTATTTTTATTTGTTTATTTTTTTTTTTTTTCGAATTGTTAATGTTGTCTTAAGAAAATATGCTTATTTTTTTAATAAATCTAATTGTTAATATGTTTTAATTCACTTTTTTATCTTTAGTTGCACTGAATGGGCAAATTTTCACATAATTTTTATTTTGAAATATATGATCTTGCTTTCATATTGTAAGAAATCAAATATAGTAGTAATTCTCACATAAATTTAAAAATAAATTCTATCCTTTTGAAAATGTGCATGTTTGTTTGACAATGTTAATCTTGGATAAATATTTGTAATGAGAATATTGGCAATTTTTAATATTTGTGTAAGTATTAATTTAAATTTTTTTGACTCTGAAAATTATGAAAAATGAAATATGATGTTCAATGCATGAAATTTTTTTAGTTCATTTAAAATTACAGTTTTTACACTAATAACGATACTAAAAAGTACCAGAGCCTCAAATTTCACTCAACATAAATAGTTTGGTACTTACGGTACCTTGGCGACAGAACTTGGCGATTTTAAGTGTCGCCAATGGAACCCCTGCAGATTTGGCGGTCTTTCAGTGGCACCAATACAGTAACCCCTACAGATTTGGCGCTTTTTAAGTGGCGGCAATCTTAACGGCTGTAGATTTGCTGAGTTTCGACGCCATATTGTTGTGATACGAAAATGCGTATTTGGGATTTGCCAGAAACGGAGCACGATGCAATTTTATTTATCCAGGAGCGAAATATTTTACCAAAACAACGAATATGTCCCAATTGCCATGACATGAAACTTTATTTTGGTGAATGTAAGTTTTGGAAATGCAATTTCAGTCAGTGTGCTCATCGTGTGGGATTCCGAAAAGACAACTGGTTTGAAGGAAACAGAATTCCATTTCGTACAGCTTTGAGATTCATATACTGCTGGTACGAGGAGTTGACGTCGATTAAATTTTGTGAAAAGCAACTTGATATATCGGATAAAACTGTTATAGATTGGAACAATTACAAGCGTGAATTATGTGTCTTGGATATGGTGAATAAACCAAAAAAAAAAAAAGGTAGGTGGACCAGATTGCATTGTGGAAATTTCCTTAACAAGTAATTTAAGAAGATTTATGAGGGGCAACTGTAACTACTCCCATAGGAAAATATGCAAGTATACCTATTAATTATGAAAGTTTTGTTCTATTGAATTGAATAAATATGTTGTATTTTATTGAACGTGAAAATCTTAATTTTCTAAATAATACCATCCTAGTTTTTGTTACTTTCTTTTACAGATTTTAACAGCAATTTTGATGCCAAATGGAAGAAAAATCAGTGTGAATATCCCTCATTCAAACTTAATCGCATCCATTTAATCAAGCCATGCATTTTCTCATGCTGGTGGTGTCTTTTTTTTTTTGCACACTGAAAGCATGCAAAATATTGATTGTAACCTTCTGATACATCACCACCCATGCTCTCTTATTATTTTCCATGATGTAAAAAACTGAACCTTTTCTTAGTAGTGAACATTTAAAATGAATTATTATTTGATATCATCTCATTAGATGCTCTACATTGTGCCAAACTTTTTTTCTATTCTGCATTTAGAAATTCATGTAGGAAAATAAAATAACTTGAAAGGAAGGGGGAAAAAAAGGATTTTAAGAAATTTAAAATAGTATTAATTGGGCTCATTAAAAATTAGATTATTATTACTTTCTTTTATAATTAATTGTTTCTTTTTCCATGAAGTTTTTGCTCTACCAATTCTTTTTTTTTTTTTTTTATGCACTTCATGAACAAGGGTATATTTTGGGATGATTTATGTAATATGTATGTATGAAAAACAGATGTAGAAATAAATCTATTTTATTTTCGTATTTCATTTGTAGGAAAATTGGGTTTTTAAAATTTTGAATAGCTTTGTTTTCCAATTGTATTGATACCAGAGTACTTATTTACCTTTTACTTATATTTTGTGTATTTTAGGAAAGACAAAAAAATTGTTATTCAGTAAATATATGACCAAAATTCATTTTGTTTTCAATTCTCATATGACTAACCATTTTCAAAATAATCACTTTTAATAAAATCATTGTTGTCACTATTCATTAATATGATTGAATAATTATTATAATTTTTTCTAATTTGTACACTTTTTCTATGTTTCATCTATTCCAGATAAATCCCTTTAAAATATTTTAATTGTGCTAAGGCTTCTTCTCCAAATGCAATTAAAAATTCATCCAAGAAAGTGTCACAAAGTTTTAATTTATAGTGAAATTGAAGATTTAAAGATGTATTTAATTAAATGCAAACTATACTATACTACTATGCGAACAAACTATAACTGTCTATAAACAAACTATTCTATAAACTGTCCCATAACTAATATAATTCATTTTATACAATTATTTATTTCTGTGTTCATTACTTTCCTGTTGTCTTGAATTTCTTTCTATTTGTATGAGCTATTGTATATAAAAATCCAGCAATAAACAATGAATGTAATAATTTCTTGAATTTAATAAATTCTTCACACCTTCTCAGTGTGGAATTCTAGTAAATATAAATAAATCCTGCTTAATTTTTATTTTATTTTGCAGAAATTATTGGCAGATTTGAAGAAATATTAGTGCCTTCTTTGTGAACACCACTAATTGAATCTCAGAAAGGTTCCATTCAGTTGGCTGTTTCTATGTGGTAAAGCATTTCATCTGGAAGAAAAATTGGCTTGTACCACAGAGCATCATTCTAATGTCCTGTTTTGTCCCTGCCAAGGGTTTCTCTCAAAACTCTCACAATAAAGACATAAGGCAAAAAGGTTATTTTAAGAGAAAATTATTCTATTAGTGTGGAGTGAAACATTCTATCCATGAAAATATGATGCTAACTGTACTTTATAAAATTGAATTTTTATTTGTTTGTCCAAATTAATTTTTCTTCTTTTTTTTTTTTTTTTTAGTTTTGAAGTTTAAGTTTTATTTTTTTGTTTGTATTATTTGAGTTTATTTTGTATTATTGATTTTGATTTTTGTATTATTTGATTTTAAGTAATTCTTCATGATTACATGAAGCTTTCAGATGATTTATGAAATGTAGTGAAAAATATTCTAATAAATAAAGTGTAATGTAAATCAAGAATGTTTTTTAGTTGCACAAAATTTTCTTCATCATACAAGGAATTGTGGAAAGCATACTATGAAGAATTGAGATTATAACTGGCATTCATGGAGGCTCTACCAACTATTAAATTTGAATTACTTTTATTTATCTTTTATATTACTGGTGTCCAAATACTTATTGGTCGATAATTTATTAAATTTTTATTTCAGAAAATATATTTAATGTACAAAAATTATATTAAAAGTGGTAAAGATTTTAAATTCATTGTGGATGAAAGAACTTGTATTGTAATATTGAGAATTGATACAGTTTCATGCAATTATTTTTTAAATTTTAATTTTATTTCTGTTTTCCATTATTCTATTTTCTCGAATTTCACGCTATTTCTGCATGATATATAGGTTTTATTCATTTGCATCTAAAGTTGTATGGTATAATTGCGAAACTTTTAGAATTTTATTGTGTTTAAAAAACTCTAATGCCTTCAAACCTTTATTTATTTATTTGTTAGTATATTTTCAGTCATTGGTTGCAGTTCTGGAGGCTATTTTAGTTTATTTCTGTGGTCCCCCTTTTTTTTTTTTATATTGTCTCAAATTCCTTATTATATCACCAAGATTTATTGATTTGAATTCTTAACATATAAATTTGTGTTGTAATAATATTAAATATGAATATTTATAGAATTTAATAAGTTACTTACACTTAAAACTCTAATTTGTTTATGGATATAAACAAATCCTGATTAATTTTCTTTTTTATTTTGCAGACTTGCTGGTAATTTGGAGATATATACATATGACGATAATTATTTTCAGAAAAATTCAGCTTTTGTTAACCAGCCTGTTTTAACTCGATGGATTAAAATATTATCTGTGTGGCATTTTCTCATTATCCAAGCATATTTAATTTCTAATACTAACTAAATGAGTTTTGTGATTCTTCCGGTATTTATTTTAAGGGGGCATAATTCTAAGATGTATATTTTGATGCTGTCTATTTGAGAATTTGGTTTTGTAGACATTTTAACTGTAATTCTTTTTTGGTTTTTATAATAAGATGTTCTTTACAAATTATTTGATTTTTAACACAATTTTTGTGAAAGATTGCACAGTGTTACTTCATTTTATATGTTATATAAGAAAATTGGTGTTTCATGAGTGTAGTGTCTTTTCATCTGATATTTTTTCCAGTACATTCTGTCTTAATTAAAAAATTTTCTTGGTAAAAGTTTTTGTAGAAGCCTTTTCTTATATACCTTTGTATGTTTTGCAATTTATATATTATTGATAACAAAATACTGTTTGTATGCTCATATATATATATGTGTTATTAGCAATTTTTCTTATATAACGATTATTTTTATAAAAATACTTTCTCATAATTTTTTTTAATGCAAATATGAAATAGTGAAATTTTTTTAATTTTTATCTTTTTAGAAATAAAAATAGTTGAAATCAAATTTTTAAAATATTTGCTGAAATGAGTCCCTGGATGGGACTGTTTTTAATCATAATTGGCATCCTAGATTTGACATTCAATGTATTTGACATTTTGACAATCAAAATTTTTAATTACATTAATGTTGTAAACTAATAAACTTGTTTTGTAATTCTTGTGAAACTGTTAGATACTCAAACATCATTATAGCCAAAAACTTATTATGTTATATGAATGAAAAATTGATTAAGCTTTAACAGATTATCATGGAATTTTAGAATTAATTAGCATTAAATATCATAGAATTTGTTTATTAAACTACATTATAGAATATTTTTAATATAAAAATGAACTGAAACTTTCCTGATTCGTAGAATATTGTATATTTGTATTTGTTGCTCTTCCTCATGACTTGCTGATAAATTTGTTTTTAATTATATCTGAACACATTTCTTCTAGTACAAGATCCAAGCCTATTTAATTCAATTTATTTAAATTAAATTTATAGTGTTTAATTTTTGTTAACCTCTAAGCCCTAATGTTTTAACGCCTCGATCGGTTTTATTAAAATTACGAATAGTTTTTAATTTTATTGTATATTGATCATAAACATTAAGATTAATTTACAGAATATTATCCAAGCATATTTAATTTCTAATACTAACTAAATGAGTTCTTGTGATTCTTCTGGTATTTATTTTAAGTGGACATAATTCTAAGATGTATATTTTGATGCTAACTGTCTATTTGAAAATTTGGTTTTGTAGACATTTTAACTGTAATTCTTTTTGGTTTTTATAATAAGATGTTCTTTACAAATTATTTGATTTTTAACACAATTTTTGTGAAAGATTGCACAGTGTTACTTCATTTTATATGTTATATAAGAAAATTGGTGTTTCATGAGTGTAGTGTCTTATTCATCTGATATTTTTTTTTTCCAGTACATTCTGTCTTAATTAAAAATTTTCTTGGTAAAAGTTTTTGTGAAGCCTTTTCTTATATACCTTTGTATGTTTTGCAATTTATATATTATTGATAACAAAATACTGTTTGTATGCTCATATATATATATGTGTTATTAGCAATTTTCTTATATAACGATTATTTTTATAAAAATATTTCTCATAATTTTTTTTTAATGCAAATAGTGAAATTTTAATTTTCTTTATGTTCTCCTGGTTATTTGGAAAAATGAGAACTGTTTTTAAAGATTGATTTGAATCCTTAATATATAAATTTGTGTTGTAATAATATTAAATATGAATATTTATAGAATTTAATAAGTTACTTTACACTTAAAACTCTAATTTGTTTATGGATATAAACAAATCCTGATTAATTTTCTTTTTATTTTGCAGACTTGCTGGTAATTTGGAGATATGACGATAATTATTTTCAGAAAAATTCAGCTTTTTGTTAACCAGCCTGTTTTAACTCGATGGATTAAAATATTATTTGTGTGGCATTTTCATTATCCAAGCATATTTAATTTCTAATACTAACTAAATGAGTTCTGTGATTCTTCTGGTATTTATTTTAAGTGGACATAATTCTAAGATGTATATTTTGATGCTAACTGTCTATTTGAAAATTTGGTTTTGTAGACATTTTAACTGTAATCCTTTTTTATTTTATAATAAGATGTTCTTTACAAATTATTTGATTTTTAACACAATTTTTGTGAAATATTGCACATTGTTACTTCATTTTATATGTTATATAAGAAAATTGGTGTTTCATGAGTGTAGTGTCTTATTCATCTGATATTTTTTTCCAGTACATTCTGTCTTAATTAAAAATTTTCTTGGTAAAAGTTTTTGTGAAGCCTTTTCTTATATATACCTTTGTATGTTTTGCAATTTATATATTATTGATAACAAAATACTGTTTGTATGCTCATATATATATGTGTGTTATTAGCAATTTTCTTATATAACGATTATTTTTATAAAAATACTTTCTCATAATTTTTTTTAATGCAAATAGTGAAATTTTAATTTTCTTTTTTGTTCTCCTGGTTATTTGGAAAATGAGAACTGTTTTTAAAGATTGATTTGAATCCTTAATATATAAATTTGTGTTGTAATAATATTAAATATGAATATTTATAGAATTTAATAAGTTACTTACACTTAAAACTCTAATTTGTTTATGGATATAAACAAATCCTGATTAATTTTCTTTTTATTTTGCAGACTTGCTGGTAATTTGGAGATATATACATATGATGATAATTATTTTCAGAAAAAATTCAGCTTTTGTTAACCAGCCTGTTTTAACTCGATGGATTAAAATATTATTTGTGTGGCATTTTCTCATTATCCAAGCATATTTAATTTCTAATACTAACTAAATGAGTTCTGTGATTCTTCTGGTATTTATTTTAAGTGGACATAATTCTAAGATGTATATTTTGATGCTAACTGTCTATTTGAAAATTTGGTTTTGTAGACATTTTAACTGTAATCCTTTTTTATTTTTATAATAAGATGTTCTTTACAAATTATTTGATTTTTAACACAATTTTTGTGTGAAATATTGCACATTGTTACTTCATTTTATATGTTATATAAGAAAATTGGTGTTTCATGAGTGTAGTGTCTTATTCATCTGATATTTTTTTTTCCAGTACATTCTGTCTTAATTAAAAATTTTCTTGGTAAAAGTTTTTGTGAAGCCTTTTCTTATATACCTTTGTATGTTTTGCAATTTATATATTATTGATAACAAAATACTGTTTGTATGCTCATATATATATGTGTGTTATTAGCAATTTTTTCTTATATAACGATTATTTTTATAAAAATACTTTCTCATAATTTTTTTTTAATGCAAATAGTGAAATTTTAATTTTCTTTTTTTTTCTCTCTGGTTATTTGGAAAATGAGAACTGTTTTTAAAGATTGATTTGAATCCCTTAATATATAAATTTGTGTTGTAATAATATTAAATATGAATATTTATAGAATTTAATAAGTTACTTACACTTAAAACTCTAATTTGTTTATGGATATAAACAAATCCTGATTAATTTTCTTTTTATTTTACAGAGATCATTTGCAGACTTGTTGGTAATTTGCAGATATATACATATGATGATAATTATTTTCAGAAAAAAATTCAGCTTTTGTTAACCAGCCTGTTTTAACTCGATGGATTAAAATATTATCTGTGTGGCATTTTCTCATTATCCAAGCATATTTAATTTCTAATACTAACTAAATGAGTTCTTTGATTCTTCTGGTATTTATTTTAAGGGGACATAATTCTAAGATGTATATTTTGATGCTAACTGTCTATTTGAAAATTCGATTTTTAGACATTTTTACCTAAATTCTTCTGTTTGGGTTTTAGGAGAGGGAGATGTACTTTTCAAATGCTTTGATTTTAAGTAAACTTTTGTGAAATTCGCATCGATGTTACTTCAATTTTTTATGATGCCGAAGTAATAAAAATTATTTGTGATGTTTAGGAAATTCAATACATACGCTCAATACACATAGACACACATACGTACGCTCGTACACATCATTCTCGTAAATGTTAAGCTATGTCTTCATGAAATGTTGAATGTGTTTTTATTTATTGAATTTAATTAATTCTTCACATTTTTTTTTGTATATGAAACTGTAACAGCTTTGTATAAACCTGCCTAATTTTTTTATTTTACTTGCAGGGATTGTTAGCAGTTTTGAAGGCAATTGAAGATACACAATTGTCCTCTTCAAATATCACTCACACTATCTCAACGATGTGAAAAAGCATGTCTTAACTCACACTGGAGAGCAACCTTTTGACTGTCCTTTTCAATCAAGAAAATCATTCAGCCGTGATGGAAACCGGAAAATTCACAAGAGGGTTCACACAGGAGAGCTCCCCTTCAAGTGCCCTTTTCAATGTGGTAAAGCCTTTAGGCAAAAAAAAAAAAAATTATATGAAACGTCATCTTTTGACTCATACCAAAGAACGGCCCTTTTATGTCATATATGTGGCAAGTCTTTTCTCTGAGTTTTGCATTACAGAGGCACCTCAAAATTCACACAAAAAATTGAGACTTATTTTTTTTTATCTTTAGGGGACACTATTCTAAGAAGATAATTTATTTTGATGCTATCTCATCTATTTGAAAATAAAACATTTTAACCTTTTAATTCTTATTTTTGGCTTTTATGAGTGAGAGATGCACTTTTAAAAATTCTTTTGATTTTTAAAGCAATCTTTTGTTAAAATTGCACGATGTTACTTGATTTTTTTATGATGTCAAAATAATAAAAATTATTTTTAATTTTTATGGAAATTCAACATCTGAATTATGTTGGCAAATAAAATAGATTATTAGTTTATCATGTTCTTTTCTATGGGTAAAAACCCCTGCTTGTTATGTGAATTTGTAAAAGTGTGGAAAGGAATCCTACCGTGTTATTTTTCTACTTTTGCAATAATATAATTTCATATGAATTCAGAGTTCTGTGAAATTTTGGCCCTTAAGAATTAATTGCATGTTCCTATAAAGATATTTTGTAAATATGTTTTCTAAAATTTTATATTTTCGTATTTCTGAAATGAGTTCTGTAAATATTTTATTCTTTAAAATTTATATTCATTATCTTTTCTTCTTATCTTGAAGTTAAAATATTATATTTTAGATATTTAAACTCCGCCAAGATTATTCAGAGGTAAATTTATTCGATAAAAAAAATGTTTCAAACTGATTAAAAAATTTTTTTTTTTTCTATCAGTTACACAAAAATTAATATTTTTATTGGCACAAAATTCAGAATAGAAATAAAAAAAAATAGTATGAAATCAAATTTTTAAAATATTTGCTGAAATGAGTCCCTGGATGGGGTAGTTTTCACACACACGAGTTGAATCATAATTGGCATCCTAGCAAAAGCATTTTGACATTCAATGTATTTGACATTTTGACAATCAAAATTTTTAATTACATAAATAATTAAAATTCTTGTGAAACTAATAAACTTGTTTTGTAATTCTTGTGAAACTGTTTAGATACTCAAACATCATTATAGCCAAAACTTATTATGTTATATGAATGAAAATTGATTAAGCTTTTAACAGATTATCATGGAATTTTAGAATTAATTAGCATTAAATATCATAGAATATACTATAATGTTAAGATATTAAACTACATTATAGAATATTTTTAATATAAAAAATGAACTGGAAACTTTCCTGATTCGTAGAATATTGTATATGTGTATTTGTTGCTCTTCCTCGTTGATGATTCTGCTGATAAATAAAAAAAAAAAAATTGTTTTTAATTATATCTGAACACATTTCTTCTAGTACAAGATCCAAGCCTAATCTAAAAATAATTCAATTATTTAAATTAAATTTATAGTGTTTAATTTTGTTAACCTCGTTTCCTAATGCGTTTAACGCCTTATCGCTTCATCGGTTTTATTCGAATTATATTACGAATAGTTTTTAATTTTTTATTGTATATTGATTCATAAACATTAAGATTAATTTCCAGAATATTATCCAAGCATATTTAATTTCTAATACTAACTAAATGAGTTCTGTGATTCTTCTGGTATTTATTTTAAGGGGACATAATTCTAAGATGTATATTTTGATGCTAACTGTCTATTTGAAAATTTGGTTTTGTAGACATTTTAACTGTAATTCTTTTTGGTTTTTATAATAAGATGTTCTTTACAAATTATTTGATTTTTAACACAATTTTTGTGAAAGATTGCACAGTGTTACTTCATTTTATATGTTATATAAGAAAATTGGTGTTTCATGAGTGTAGTGTCTTTTTTCATCTGATATTTTTTTCCAGTACATTCTGTCTTAATTAAAAATTTTCTTGGTAAAAGTTTTTGTGTAGCCTTTTCTTATATACCTTTGTATGTTTTGCAATTTATATATTATTGATAACAAAATACTGTTTGTATGCTCATATATATATGTGTTATTAGCAATTTTTCTTATATAACGATTATTTTTATAAAAATACTTTCTCATAATTTTTTTAATGCAAATTGTGAAATTTTAATTTTCTTTGATGTTCTCCTGGTTATTTGGAAAATGAGAACTGTTTTTACAGATTGATTTTGAATCCTTAATATATAAATTTGTGTTGTAATAACAACACAAATTTATATATTAAGGATAAATATTTTATTAAACCAAAACAATTTTTGTGAAAGATTGCACAGTATTACTTCATTTTATATGTTATATAAGAAAATTGGTGTTTCATGAGTGTAGTGTCTTTTTCATCTGATATTTTTTTCCAGTACATTCTGTCTTAATTAAAAATTTTCTTGGTAAAAGTTTTTGTTGTGTAGCCTTTTCTTATATACCTTTGTATGTTTTGCAATTTATATATTATTGATAACAAAATACTGTTTGTATGCTCATATATATATATGTGTTATTAGCAATTTTTCTTATATAACGATTATTTTTATAAAAATACTTTCTCATAATTTTTTTTAATGCAAATTGTGAAATTTTAATTTTCTTTGATGTTCTCCTGGTTATTTGGAAAATGAGAACTGTTTTTAAAGATTGATTTGAATCCTAATATAAATTTGTGTTGTAATAACAACACAAATTTATATATTAAGGATAAATATTTTATTAACCCCCCCCCTGAATAATATTCCAAATTCAAGATCATTTGGATTATTCATGTATGTTAAATTTTTAAGATGTATAAAATAATTTTTTCAATTTACAGGAGAGTGAGAATTCACCCACTTCCCATTTTTAATAATAAAGATAATGACAACTAGAAAATATTTTTCACGAACAGTCCTTCGAGAATAAAAATATATATATCAATTTCAGAATGAAACATTAAATCATATAATCACTGTTTACATATTCATATTCATTTTCATGACATAAATGGTAGATTGAGTCAAATAATAAGCTAATGTACCACCAAAAAGCATTTGCAAAAAAAAAAAAAGTACTTGTTTACTAACAACTAGATTGCTATTTGTTTTGCATTGACATGTCTTTAGTGAACAATTTTATTACTCATTAAAAAGATGTATGTATTTTATAGATTTATTGATGTGCAACTTTTTAAAATTTTGATTAAATTACTTATTATTTACATATAATTTTGTGCAAGTTTCATGTATTTAAACATTTTAGATTATATGGAGCAATATTTTTAAATGAACATTTCTTGTAATGTATAACTACTATGAAAGAGATTTAAAATACCTGAATTAATTTTAAGGATTCCTGACATTCTTTAAAATACAGATAAGTAAAATTTTTGAAAACCTTTACATATTAATGATGAAATGTTAAAATGGATTCCTACAATATGCCATACAAATTATTAACTTTTATACTATTACAAAAAATCCTCATAAAAAGAGAAAAATATAAGAAATGGAACAGAAAGTTGTAATCTAAAAAAAAAAAATTGCTAACAAATATAAAAAAGTAACTAATAAAAAAAGTAACTAATATTAAGTTTAAAAAGTAACTAATATTAAGAATGAAAAATGAATAAAAACATATGTCTTATATGTTTTCTTAAATAAAGAATAATTTTCAAAATAAACAAGCAAATTTATTAAACACTTATTTAATAGTAAATTTAGTTTATGTATATTTTCAATTTATTATAAAGCTCAATTCAAAATATAAAAAGTTCTACTCAGAAAAATAAATCCATACTAATATAACCAAGTTAAAACAGGAGGGCACAAAATTGATATATTTTATATATAGTTTATTTTATTTTTTAAAAAATATTATTCTATTAAAAATGCTAATTTCTTCATAGTAGCAAATATAATTTACAAATTATTTCTTAAATAATCATTTGAAATACAAAAATAGGAAAAAAAAAAAAATTAAAATACCAACAGAAGCAGGTTAATAAATGGAAAATATTTCTACAGTACTTTTTAATTAGCATAAAAATAAGAGTTATCAAATTAAAAATTGTTTAATATTAGAATTTTAATAATTAAAGCAAATTATTTATAGCAAGTAACTTAGTAATATACTTTTAAATAAAAAAATTACTTTTTTTGTTTGTTTTAAATTAATATAAATATATAATATATATTTTTTTAAACTGGACATATGAAAAATAAATTAACATTAAAATTAGTCATGTTTATTCATAGCACATTTTTCTAATCATCAAAATAAATTATGTTCACCAATTTTTAAGTAAAATTTTAAATTTGGATTTATTATTATTGTTTTTTAATTGTTATATGTATAATCTTCAATGAGCAAATGCTTTATAAGAAATTTAGAAAGAATGAATTTTTAATTCACTTTTTGTTAACGATGTATTTAAGGTAGTTTCGATTTTGCACAATTTTCCTGTAAAGCTTACTACCAATGAAACCACTAAACATCTGTATATAATAGTCTTGTTTCATAAAAACAGAAAAGCAATTTTATTTTTAATTAAAAAATTGTATTTAAAAACAATTACAATTTCAGTACTTTTAATAATTAAAACAAACATATAACATTACTAAATATATATCTGAATCTAAAATCAGGCAGCATTTTAACAAGTTCACATTGCAGGTACAGGTTATCAATTTTAAATAGCCTTTTGAATTACAAAAACAGGAATGAAAAATAACTGAAATATCAATAAAAACAGATTGTTAATTTGAAAATATCTGCATAATATATTTTTTCATGAGCATAAACTTGGCAGAGAATTTTTTTCAAAATTAAAAATATGTAATTATTAGAATTAAGTAAACATGTATATACATTTAATTACGTTATTTAAAATTACATTATTTAAATTATTACTTACGTCTAAACGTAAAACTATATATTTTCTGCGAATAACTTAACTAGGATTAACTTGAATCAAGCTTTTATTTCCACACTAACTGGATTGGAAAGGAATAGATGTTTTAGATGGAGAGAAAAGCAGATGTTTAAATTGAGACAAAAACAATTTTCTCAAAATTTTTTGGCAATCTTTTTTTAAATATTTTTTTATTCCTTACATGTTTTTATACTTCATTTCTTTCTTATTCAAGAATAAATAATATATTTGTTCTGAAAAGATACTATTGAAAATTCTTAGAAGGAAAAAAAAAAAAAAATCTTGTAAGAATAAAAAAAATAGTAGAAATGACATACATACAATCTATATGACTTTAAGAACATAATTGTGAAACAATTTAAATTAAACATTTATTACAATTGGACAAGAAGAAAGATTTAAAAAAATAGTACAATTCTTAATATTTTATGAATATTTAAACATTTATTGAAAAGTATGGTGCTGCCTGATTGTCACATAAAGATGAATAGCAATTATCTAGCGGAGCATAAGCATATATGTGATACATTTTGCAATTTTTTGTATTAAAAATATATAATTTAAAATAAAATAAATCTCTGACAAAAACGATTAAAATCTACATTTGTTAAATCATTCTTATCGAGAACTGGGTATTTCCACTTCTATATCATCATTCAGCTCCTCGCATTCGAGACTTCGTATTGGCGCTGTTTTTAATTTATTGGAAGTGATAGTGGACGCTATGCAAAAACTCATTTTAAGCTTCCCGATAAATTACCATATTCTGATGGCGCATGTGCAGTGGAATCATGCGTCTGATAGCGGGAAAAGTGAAAGCGGGTGGTTCCCGCTATGCAAAAACTCTCTATCGTTACAAGTTCTATATATGGTGCTGAGAATAAATGTTGTTGACTTTTTTTTTTTTTTTTTATTTATTAACCGTGCTACATTTTTTATAAAGATTAGTACCAATCACAACATGTTTCATTTAACATATTGATATATATCACAGTAATGATGTATTTTATTATTTCTCATGTAATTACAAACTTAAAAATGGAAGGTGAAAGGGCCTCGTAAGTGGAATAGCCTAGAGCCTCTTTTCATCTAAATCCAGCCCTGCATATTACTTGTGATTTTGATGTTTTTAATTAATTAAAAACACATAAGACCACATTCATTTTTTTCTTTATTTTAATTTATTCATTCATATGAATACTTCACTGTAGAGTTTTGATACAGGAATGTTACCGATTTTTTAAAAGATAGGCTGTCAGAGACGCCTATCAAATAAACTTTATATCGTGGCGCCATCTATTAATAATGAAATGAATTAATCGTATGAGATAATATAGTCCAGGGATCGGCAACCCGCGGCTCGCGAGCCACATGCGGCTCTTTGGATGTGAAGCTGCGGCTCTTTGGATCCATAAGCAAATGTTATTTATTTTATAAAAAAAAAAAAAAAGCATTTAAAAATCGTTCTGAATCGATTAACGAGGATTAGGCACCGATTCTATCTCTCAGCCACTTGTACTCGCTTTTCACCGCACTCAAAGAAACAAAGTTCTGTGATTCTGTTTCTCATTCCAATAACCAGGTCCTCAAAGATCTTGAAAATTTTGATGATGATATTTCTCTTCTCACCAGCCGCAAGCTCCCACGATACGTATTAATAAATAATGCGCTTGCTATTAGTTTCTTCCCAGACAACCGATGGTTGCTTTCCCCGGCGCCGTTTTTCAAGATCAAAGGTTATTTTCGCCTTGGCTCTGGTGGACTGAAACGATGGTTTCGGTTTCTTACCGGATTCTCTCTCTCTCTCTCTCTCTCGCACCTCGCGTGATTTTTATTTTTTTTGCCATAGCAACTGATAGAGCCAGAAGTATGACAGGAAAAAATAAAGGGGCAATAACGATTGTTCAGAGCAAAATAAACCACGAAATTCTTACGTTTCACTGCATAATACACCAAGAAGAGCTTACTGCCCAAACATTTCCGGCCGAAATAGTTGAGGTCATGAATTTGGTAAACAAGATTGTTAACAGCATCTTGTCAAAAGCACTCTACTATCGTCAGTTTAAAGAATTCTTAAAACTGCAAGGAAAGGGAAACCCAGCCTATGTTTTGGTAGAAGAATTGGTTTGTTTTGAAGAAAAATAATTCTTTTTGCAAAAGATATTAAGAGCGGTAAATTACTTCATTTTCAATTTCTAAAGCAATATCGTGATAAAACTAGCGCAACTGTTGACAGGAGGTACTTCAGCACAGTTATAAAAAAAATTAAAGATTTGACAGATTTTTGCTGATAGATTTGAGCAATTCAAAACCAACAAAACCACTCTAGCATTCATAGTAAATCTTCTCAACACAAATAGTAACGAAATCCACATTGAGCCATTTGGAATTGATACTGGTTCTCTAGAAATGCAATTGATCGATTTAAAAAGTAAAGCTTTGTGGGGTGGAGAATTTACAGAGATGAAAAGCAAGTTGGAAGAGTTGGAGGTCCAGAAATGTATGTACGTAACGCAACAAAAGTGGACAACTTTAAAAGAAATGCCGCGTGTTGAGGCACTTATTCGACGCATGGAATAGTCTTCCAGATTGCTACAGTGAGGTGAAGAAGTTGGCATTTGGAGTACTGACTATCTTTGGATCGACATATTCGTGCGAGCAAGCGTTCTCTTGCATGAATATAATTAAAAGTAAATTAAGAAGCCAACTAACAAATGAAAATTTAGAGTCGTGTTTGAAACTTTTTTTTTCTTTCTAATGCAGCTGGCAAACACAGACACCTTGGTGTTGGATGCCATGTTTGTTTGAAACTTAAAGAACAAGTTATGAGCCAAATTTATCCAAACTTTCTAAAACCATGCAAAGCCAATGCTCCCATTGAATATGTTTGCTCAAATGTATGTTATTGTTTTTTTTTATTTTAAGTACAAATTACATTGTATAATAAAGTTTAAATTTTCTACTTGAATAACCATGCAAAGCCATCGCTCCCATTGAATTTGTTTGTTCAATTGTTTGTTAAATTACAAGTTACAGTTAGTGTTGTAAGTAAATGTTTAATTCTTTTAATTTTTTACTTAAATAATAAGTAATTATCTAATAATGAATAAATAGAATGATATAATGAATAAATAGATATTTTTTCTTATGAATAAATAGATTGGTTTTTTTTTTTTTTCAAAAAACTTTATTTATGCGAGTATTAACAGGTGGGCTAGTATTATTAAATCGGCGCTACTGGTATTAAATCCATATGATTTTTAGTTAGCTCTAACCTTCAAAAGACACGTGTATAAATGTGACAGCTGTTACAATATTAGTATGCGAGTTATATCATTTTTAGTGAAGCAACTTTTGTTAGTTTGAAAAAATGGATAAAAAGGAATTTAGTGGGTTAATAAAGCATTGCTGTTTGGCGAAAAATTAAATATTATTGAAGCCAAGGCTTTGCTCGATAAACATTATTCGGTCTTTGCACCAGGAAAATCAACCGTAGAGAAGTGGTTTGCTAAATTTAAACGAGGCGAAATGAGCACCGAGGACGATGCACGCAGTGGACACAACAAAGAGGCTGTTACCGACGAAAACATCAAAAAAAGTCCACAAAACAATTTCTGATAACCGTAAAGTGAAGTTGATTGAGATAGCTGAGACCCTAAAGATATCAAAGGAACGTGTTGGACATAACGTGAATGAATATTTGGATATGCGAAAGCTCTGTTCAAAGTGGGTGCAACGCGAGCTCACAATCGACCCAAAACAACAACGAATGGATGATTCTAAGCAGTGTTTGAGCTGTTCAATCGTAAAAACCCGAATTTTTGCGTCGATATGTGACAATGGATGAAACATGGCTCCATCATTTCACACCGGAGTCCAATCGACAGTCAGCCGAGTGGACTGCACGTGATGAACACTAAAAATGCTATAACTCACATAATAATAGTGCAACAGCTATCAAATTTATACACGTGTCTTTTGAAGGTTTGGGCTAACTAAAAATCATATGGATTTAATACTAGTAGCGCCATCTATGTGTCAGCCAACGAACTTTTCAGCCCAACGGTTATTTGTTGTTGGCAAGAAAAATGTGTGGCTCTTTAAAACTTTGAAATTTTGTAAATTGTCATTTTTGGCTCTTCCGACTCAAAAGGTTGCCGACCCCTGATATAGTCTGTTAACGTTTAACCAATGAAATCGTCAATTGTGGGGAAAAAGTGCTTTTTAAATTGCCAAAATAAAAATGGGAAAGTTTAGAATGTATGAGAGGGAATATATATTCTTTTTGGGGCCAATTTTCAAGATCTATGAAGACAAAAAAATATCGAATGACAATTCCAATATTTCTTATAAGTGATAATTCTAGGTTTATAAATTGAACCCCACTGGCATAGCAAATTTTGAATACTATTTATTACCCAATATTATTTGCTAAATAATATTTATTGAAAAACCCGCTTATTCACAATTTATTTATTTCACGTTATCTTTATAATTGGCACATCTTTTTATGCTAAGTAACGGCTTTCATTTTCCCTAAAATTTATACATATAACTTTGCTAAATTATTTTAGACTAAATTAACAAAAACTTAAAATAAACATCAAAGTTTTAGTTGGAAATGGAAGCATACATTTTAAAGTGCAATAGTGTCTAACGTTTAATTTTTTTATATTCCCTTCAATATTTTTAATTTATATTATCCATTTATTTTTAGTACTACTTCAGATGTAAAATAATTTACATTTTAGATAAAAAAACATATTTAATGTTTTAATGCGAAGATAATATTAAAAATATCAGAAAATAATTTAATATTTTTTCAATTAAAGAATTAGATGGTTATATTTTTATATCAAAATGTCTATTAAAAAAAAAAAAATCGCTATTCTTCTGATAATATAATCAATAATAAGGATTCGAAAAAACGGAAACTGACAGAAATATCAACAAAAACCTGTTTTGAAAATATATATTTGAAAATATTCTAAATTTCTTTTTTTAAGTTTAATGTATATGTAATCAGTAAATTAATTACTATCCCATATATACACTCATGTCCATAAATTAAGGATAATTCAGAATCACTCAGAAATTGAACTCTAAAATAAAAATTTCACCTGTAGAATTAACACACACATCTTGAAGAAGAATATGCAAATTACAGGAAACCACCAGATGGCGCGGATAGTACGGCACAATGATGAGAGTGTAAGAGAGGGGTATATAAGAATGGTGGCAAAGAAGTAAAATTGTTCACAAGCGCTTTAAAAGCCTTTCAGTGCAATAACCGCATAGTTATGGCACAAAGGAAGCATTTGGATGATTTTTACGTGGTAGAATTATCGGACGACTGGAATGTGGACGTACCCAGCTGGAAGTATCCGAGGAACTTGAATTCCCCAGAGTGTCATCTCCAGGCTTTAGCAACGATTCCAAGATGTTGGTAATGTGAATAGATGTTACAGCACAGGTCACCCCCGAGTTACAACGCCGAATGAGGACCGGTATTTAGCAGTTACTGCCAAAAGAAACAGACGGAGCACAGCATCAGACCTGTCTCGTCAGCTCTCTTCAGCTACCGGTACGACAGTTTCAAGGCAAACCGTGTACAGACGCTTAGGGCACACTGGTCTATATGCTCGCAGGCCTGTCAGATGTGTTCCACTTACCGCAACTCACTGTCGCCTGCGATTAACCTGGAGTAGAGAGCATGCATTGTGGACACCGCAACAGTGTTTCTTGTGTGATGTTTTCCGACGAGTCCAGGTTTAGTTTGCAGTCTGATTCTCGCCGGACTTTCCTATGGAGAGCGCCAGGTACCCGTTACCACCAAGAGAACACCATTGAACTACACCGTTACGGTGGTTCAGGATGGCTCGTTTGGAGAGGAATTATTCTTGATTCCAGAACTGACCTCCATGTTCAGAGTGTAATGATGACAGGCCACATCTATCGGGATGTCATTCTGGAACAACATGTACGTTTGTTTCAGGGCGCCATGGGGGCTGAATTTCTATTTATGGATGACAACTCCCGTCCTCACCGTGTAAACATTGTAGACGAATGCCTTCAATTGGAGGATATCCCCGTATGGATTGGCCGGCATACTCACCGGACTTGAATCCAATAGAGCATGTGTGGGATATGCTTGGCCGACGAATTGCAGCCCGTCAACCCCTCCTACCTGTCAACCGGAACTTCGGAGGGCATTGCTTGATGAGTGGTGTAATATTCCCTAAGATCAGATTGATAATTTGATATTCAGCATGCCTAGGCGTTGTAAGGCCTGTATTACATCGTCCGGAGTCATACTCCATATTAACCATCATACTAACCATGTTATACTGTTTTTTGTAAATAGGTTCTTTTTGAAATTTGCTCCAGGAGTAAAAATCGCAATTTTTATTAATTATGTCAAACATATAGCATCTTTTTTGCTCTTTACCTTTTGTTTAATAAATATACTTTACAAATAAGTCAAATTTGTTTTGCTTCTGTCTCTTTCTTTGCCTGAACTTCATTATCCTTAATTTATGGACATGAGCGTATTCAAAGTCGTAAATCAATTTCACAAGTAGAATATTCTGGAATATCTCGCAAGAATGAAGTGCCGTGCCATTTTGAATCAACTGCCATAATTTCTGAAAAAGTGAACATATATTAAGGCATGAGACATGGCAAAATTCTGGAAGATCCTTAGAAATACCGGTTTTAAACATTCAAAATGCACAATATTGTACCAGGAACCTGATTCATCCAAGTAATACCACTGAATAAACAGAAGAAATTCTTTAACAATCTTAATATGTGTTGACCCATTCGAAAATCTGACATTTTCCGACAATAGTGTATGCGGCAATAGCGAGGAAAATTCTTTCAACATTTCTGAAACTGAAAATACAAATAATATTACTGGCGTCATTTCGATACCGAGCGCTTCGCAGAGAATGGAGAACCAAGAATCTCGTGTAACTAATTTCGATGCGTCGAAATTTATGGAAGACTACAATAATCAAGAAAACAAGCAGCTTACTGAATTTAGTTATGGAATTACCGATAGTGATTCTTATGCCTTAAACTCCAACCCAATTCCTCATCAAATTTTTAGAAGTGGAATAATAAACCACTGCAATGAACTTCGTAGACGGAATATTCAAGTTAAGTTACTTGCTCATTAGAAAGCCAGAAACCCTGTAATAGTTCCACAACTACTGCAAACGAGAGCATTGCGAACTACAATAATCATTCTGAAGACAAAATTTTGTGCAAAAATGTAAATTCATCTAAGGTCTTCAATACTACTTGAAAAACAGTGAAGCAATTAAATAAATGCGGTGAAGATCAAATGATGTTCCTACCTACAGATCATCTTACATTTCCTGAACGTTCGCGTAATGTTGCAGGATCCTATAAGTGCAAATTTTAAGCCATATCGATGTATGGAATGGGGCAAATGCTTTACATCCCGTTCCAAATTGCACGACCACAACAACATCCATACTGGCGAAAAGCCATACTCGTGTAGAGAATGCGGTAAATCCTTTGCTAAGAAGGAAAATGTGTGCGTGCACTTCCGCACCCACACTGGCGAAAAGCCATATGAATGTGATAAATGCTGTAAAAAGTATGTTAGCAGTTCTCACCTCAAACATCACATGCATAAACACGCTGGTGAAGGGAGAAGAAAGTGCGACTCTTACAGCGAAGAATTCTCATCTGAGGTATCTCTTGGAGCTCACAAGTGCAGGAAGAATAAATAAGTTGTTCCTGATAGAATGCCCTCTGTTTGAATAGTGGATTATTTTTGAATAACTTAGCAAGAAATAAGAAAGTTTTTCAATAATTAATTGCTATGTTCTCTTTTTTTATTTAATATGTAATATATATTAGTACTTTTATCCCACTCATAAGATCATTGTTAAAATTTTTTAATGGATTTTAATCTAATTTAAATTCATCCAGCCCTTCACTTTTAAATGAAATGTTCTAAAAATGCATTTTTTAATACTAGCTTTTACTTAAGATAATTTTAGTGTTAGAGGAAATGTCTGACCTAAACTAATTCTAATTTAATATCCATAAATATTTAATACTTCAAATTTAAAATATTAATTTTTCTGAATTTCTTTATATATATATATATATATACAGGTTTTTGAGATGTACAAATTATTTCGGGCGATATTTTGTAAAAAAATCTGTATGTATTTATGTTTGAAAAATATAGTTTGCAATTGATATATTACTGTTCTCTGCCTTCTCGGAACAGCAGTCCGATAATGTTAACACATGCCGGGAAATAAGAAAGTTTTTTTTATAATTCATTGATGTGTTCTCAATTTTATTTAATGATTGTTATTTTTATCACATTCTAAGATTACTGATAAAACTTATTAATGGATTTTATTCTAATTTAAATTTTTGCAGCCCTTCACCTTTAAATGAAATGTGTTAAAAATTCAACTTTTAATACTAGCTTTTACTTAAAATAATTTTAGTGTTAGACGAAATGTCTGACCTAAACTAATGTCAATTTAATATTCTTAAATTTTTAATGCATTAAATTTAACGCATTTAGTTTTTCTCAATTTCTTTACATGTATACAACTCTAAAAATTGTACAAGTAATTTCGAATGATGTGCAAGAAAAATTAAAAAATTGTGAATGTATTTATGTTTGAAAAAATGTAGTTTACAACTGATATTTTGTTTTACTAATAATAAATGAGTATTAAATATTGCTTTGTTGACTTTCTGATTAATGTTTCTGAAAAATTGAGCATTTCAATCAACTGATTATTGATCTCAATATGTTTGTGAAAATTATTTCCTTTGCCAGTTTTTAAAAATCAGGTTTGTACTATTCAGAATCTTCTTATTCTGATATGTAAAAATAGTTTTAAAATGCTTATTACTGCCATTCCTTTAAAATACTATTTCGATTGCAATATTGAGATGCTTTCAATAGTTATTAAAATACTTAATGTAGGAAGACAAATAAGTGGGAAGAAATTTTTTATTGTTAACGAAATATTTTGTAACAATTAATCCCTATTTTGTATGCGTATTATTGAGCTTACAATGAAAAACAAACGAATTCAGTGGAATGCAGCGTTTTCAATTCTAATTAGAATATAAAATTTTCTCGGTTGCAATTCTGTGAACGATATTGCAACTGTTATATACATTCAATCTTGTCGTCCTTAAACTAGCTTTAGTATTGGCCAATTTCAGTTTTATCGCAAAACTTGAATGGAAATATTTTTCGTGAATGGGGAAATTATTAATATTAGAAATAACCGCAATATTCCCATTCTTAACTTTCAAAATTCATTGCTAGCGTTGACGAAATCTGTTGTGAAAAAGCGAGTGTAATAAGGCTAATGAAATGCATTGGATAAATAACTGTTAAGGCTAACTTTTAAAAATCAATTTCGTTATTAGATATTTTATCTAATATTAAAGCGTATGTTCATCTACATCAATTAGATGAGAGAATTCGTACATTTATTACTTCAATGAACATACCGTTGACTAAATTTTAATCTCTGATAATTGATAGCTGATTGAATTCGTATTGTTGTTAGAAATAAGACCGCTGTAGGATTGTTAACAAATCTCAGGATTACTAATGATTGGACTTAATTAATCCTGATAAACGAGTCCAGAAAGGTGTATGTTTTAAACTCTCAAAATAATAAGGATCACAGGTGAAGTACTTTGTATTTTAAATTATCTATAACAACAGTGTGATTAATACGAAGAAAAATTAAATATTTAAAAAATTGAATAATTAAAATTTAATTTAAAGAAAAATTTGGATATGCAAACAACTCTTTTTCAAATAATTCCATTTCTTTAGATCCAAATTGTTATAAAATTAAAAATTACTTATACATTTTAAGAAGGTCGTTACACTTTTAAAATAAGCATTGTAATGAGTTCGCAGATATTGTCTCGCACTACATGGTCAAACAAAATCTAACCATATAAAATTGCTGTGTATTGTTAAACTTCAAAATAAATTCACTGTTTTTTTTTCTTTCGATTATGAATTTATTATAGATTAACATAAAATGATTAATGTTCAGACAATTTAGTTAAACAAAATGCAACTTATGTAGACTAAGTTTTTAAGTTTAAAGAATCTATGCATTTGAATGAAATTCATTAATAAACAAGCAATATATAAAAAAATTTTAAGTCAATTCCAATTTTTTTTTCACTGTATTGCAGAAAGTCCTTTATAAATAATTTTCATTCATTTTTTTTAAGTTTATCTGGAGCCATTTATTGGTATATATATGCAACTTAAATCTAAAAAAACTAAAATTAATTAATTAAATTTAATTACTGAATTAATATTTGAAAAAACTGCATTAACATCCAGTGTCCTCCACTACAAGTTTAAAAGAATGTATTTGAACTCGAGTGGATGAATAAAAAGTATTTTATGAACGATTGAAAATTTGAACAAGATATATATAGGGAGAGACTGAGCTTAATAGAAGGAATTGAAAAACATAAATATTTTAACAAATTCTACCAATTTTAAATGCAAATTATTTATTGCAATCATTGGATCTACTTTAATTCCCAAATTATTTACATGTGTTCTAATCAGGCCTTCTACGACATTTCGCATCATTATAGTTATTTAATTGAGCTACAGTTGGCTCTGAATAATGAATTGTTAATTTTGGCCACAAGTTATTTAATTTTCCATAAATTAATGTTGAAATTTTCTATTTAAAAATTTACGAGTCTTATTACATAAGAAAGTATGTATTTATGTCATAATATAATGAACCACAGGGTTCATTAACAAATTATTTTGCTTTTATTTATGACAATAGGAAATAAAATTCTGAATCTAACTTGAGAACATAAGGCATAACAATCTTAAACAAACTGAGAAAAAATTACAATTAGGAACAGCTCAAATCTTCTTGTATTGAAAGTGGGGTGATAATTCTAGGTGCTCTGTTATTGTTCTGTTTTACATGTTAAAAAATTTCAATATAAAATTATTTAAACATTAAGATCTACCTGCATTTGAAAATTGAATTGTTATGTAAGATTGATTTAAATATCGCATTCAAACTTTGAAAGCTTCTTTAATTTATTGTAAATGGTCGGAATAACTTGAAAGCATAACTCTAACGCAACTGCGAATGATATTGGAGAAAAGTCAGATAAGTTCCACCAGACAACATGCATGTGCGACGCCTTTGTGAAACAAGGACAGCAACGTACGACGCTAACAGATTTGAATCTGAGTTCTTAAGCATGCTAAATGCAAAGGTTCATCAAGATGCACTTATATAAAAGAAGAAGAATGTGCATTGCAATATTTACTAAATAATAGAATTTCGTCGGATGTATATTCAATGCCAAAAATATATATTTTTAAAACTTTGTTGGAGGAAAATTATGTTCACGATTTTGATGAGATTTTCAGTTTATGATTTAAACAATAATTATAATTAAAAATATTATTTTTAAAATCATTTGTTGAAAACTTATTTATTATCGTTTTCACCGAGTAACAATTTTTTGTTTCATATCCAGTATAGTGACATTACGTTATAATAATAATATGAATATCATAATAAATATTACGTCATTTTCAATTCCTTCTATTAGCTCACACTCTCCCTATATATATCTTGTTCAAATTTTCAATCGTTAATAAAATACTTTTTATTCATCCACTCAAGTCAAATACTTTTTTTGAACTTGTAGCGGATGGCACTTGACGTTAATACAGTTTTTCAAATATTAATTCATCAATTAAATTTAATTAATTAACTTTTAGTTTTTTAGATTTAAGTTGCATATTTCTACCAATAGATGGCGCCAGATAAATTAAAAAAATGAATGAAAATTATTTATAAAGGACTTTCTGCAATATAGTGGAAAAAAAAGTAGGAATTGATTTAAAAGAAATGTTTTTTATATTACTTGTTATTTTATTAAAACAGGAATTGTTTTCCAAAAAAATTTTTGTATATGCGATTCAATATTGTGAATTCTGAAAATGTAATGATCTGCTCAATGTATTTAAAAATATATAAATAATTTTTTAAAAGCTTCTAAAAGAGAAAAAAATGGCAAATTTCACATTTATTGAAAATGTTCTTCTACATAAAACACATTTCGTGCAATTTGTGTCGTGCTATACAATAAAAACTAAAAATAATGATTAAACTGGAAAAAAAATTAAATTGGTTCAGTTAAAAATGACAGGGTTCAAACCATAAAACAGCAATATATAAGTAAAGCTCATTCCAAAAGGAAATTTTTTTTTCATAGGCGTGATCAGCCAGACGGTCAAGATGATACCATCTTTATCTGCATACATAATGAGCCTTTGGTAGGATCGGCAATGTGAGGTGTCAGCAAAGATTTTAAATGAACTTCCGATGATGCCTCTGCTACCATAGATGCCGAAATAGTCATAATTGTAAATAAACCAAACGTAAATATTAAATGACAGCTCAATTGTAATAATTCTTTATCATCTTGGGATCGAATACAATATACAAAGTAAAACACATTACGCAACAATTATAAACAATAGTTGTAAAGACCAAAGATCCAACCTCTTTATCGATCTCTCCGACAAATTTCTTAATAAGAGAATAGGAATTCAGTAAACTTTCACAGCTTGCGTTTTTGGATGGAAAAGTTCCAACAAAGTAGTCAATGATACATTTTAAATGATAGTGTAAAATATTCCAAAAGCTGTAACTGAAAGAGTTTGGCACAAATCAAAGAAAATCTCGATTAGAATGTAAGCTGTTCTTTTATATAAAACATCACTAAAATCGTACCCAAAAAAGTATATTGAAACATGCTCGTATTCTCTTGTAAATATGAATTTCAACACTGCCAAGAAAACATGAATAACTATGTTAACGTACATGAGAACTTTCAGCCACAGCAATTTCCTCTGATTTTTATCAATCTTAAATTGGTTTTAAAAAATATTCTTCAATTTATTAATCTTTACGCTAAGAACAGTGCGATGCATGGAGATCACAATTGTCATAATTAACACTGAAAAAGACAAAACAAAGTTTCCGTTACATTTGAATATTGATACGGTTATTGCAACCTGAAACAATGCAACAACAATGTTGAATAATACAATAGCAACAATTCGCAATCTTAACAATTTCTCTGTTTTTGTAAAAGAAAAAGACTCCACTACAGCGAAGCATCGTGAAAAAGCAATTGTAAAAGAAATCCATTTTTAGTTTTAAGATTTTTGGAGATACTTCTGGCTTAATATTCACAAAAAGCTTTTTTTACAATTCTTATGCGACTTTGAAATTATCTGCACAACAATTTTTTCGAATTAATTCTCAATATTTATTTGAAATGTTTTGAAGCATTGAAACATAAGCAGAAAGTTGAAAATAAAGAACTCTTTTAAAACCGTTAAATATATATTTTATGGTAATGTTGGGGAATGGATTGAGTTTCAGATAATGGAAATAAAAAATCAATACTTTTTATTGTGAAGATTGAATATACATATGGTTATGGAATATAATAGGATATGCTTCGCAACATGGCAAATCAGCATAATAGAATATTTCCGCGTATGGAATTGAATTAATCAAAAAAGAACAACATAATAGTAAAAAAAAAATTGATTTAGGCACTTGTTATTATTTCGATGGATTTATGCAGTTATGATTTTAAATTTGTGTAGTGCATTCTTATTTTTAAGTCAGTCATAGTTAATAATAAATTTAGTTAGATATCACAAAGCTGATTTTACTGGTTATTTTGTTCATGAATATTAATAATTTTAATGTTTCATTGTAATTCATATTTTTGAAATGTCCAAAAATTGTAATCAATAGAATTTAATGAAATATTTCAATAAGCAGAAAGTGCTTCACAAATTATTTTCTCTTTTGAAAATACACAAAATGAAGTCCTATTAAGAAATTGACAGCCATAGTTAAGGATGCCAATGTGTAATCAGTTTTAACATTCAGTATTGTAAAAGTTATACAGGCTGTATTCCATTGTCAAATGAATTGTGATTTTTAATCAGTTGAAAGCGATGGCCATTACTTTGGCAAGAGATAAACTGAAGTATTTGCAAGAGGTTGTTAAATACATTTCCCTAGAACATCTCAAAATGATTTAATTCAATGCAAATACTGAACCTTCCGAAAATCTTTCAAATGCAACCCAAAGTATTTTTATTGAGCGATTGAAATTTTAGTTTTCACAAAATATTCAATGGTATATCCTGCCTCATTGGGGCCTGAATGGCCGAGTGGCTAACGCTCTGGCGTTCGGTACCACAGGTTTCGGGTTCGAGTCCCATGGGCTTTGGGTATTTCAGAATCCACTTTAAACCGTAGGGCATTGTTACTCCGTGTCCGTAGCTTATCTTCAAGTTACACGCGCCCCTGGGTAATGCAAAGTGAGTAACGTCTGTGCAGCGCTTGCCTTAAGGCACCCAAGACCTGTTAAGTGTTTGCCAGCTGTATTAGAAAGAAGAAAAAAAAGATTTATATTCAGTAGTTTTCTTTTTATCATATGCTTTATCACATCAACAATAAAATCAATTATTATCATAACATTGTCATAAAATCCACACTTGAGAAAAATCTACACTAAAGATTATCATAAAATCTACAAAAATAATTCACGCTTGAGAAATAAATTCTTGTTTCGAAATTTATTTATTCAAGCTTACTTATTTTGTTTCAAAAGAATCAGAATTGAGTAATTCAGAAAAGGTACCTGGTCTATGACGAAATTAATAATTCAATTACTCTTTTTAAATTATATTCTTTGCATAAAATGTAGAAAGAAATCTATGAAAAGAAGGTGAAAAAAGGAAATCACCATCATCATCGTTAGAGCAACAGCACCATCGTGGGCGAAGGGCTGTCTGTCTGCTGGCAGATTTCGTGACAGGAGATGTTTTCTTTGTACAGTGTAGTGTTGTCAGTCCTACGTCCAAAAGTCATATTAGACCGGGTCCTACTGTTTAAAGGAATACCGATCCACTACAAACATCGATAACCCCGCCGGAACCTGTGGCATCGAGCACCAGAGCACTATTCACTCGGCCATGAGATCCGACAAAAGAAAATACTTCAGGAAAAATAAAATTCACATGAAATAATATGGTAAGAAGAAAAAAAAAATATCCGATTCGCGGCTTTGTGGCATCAGGGGCTCAGGTTCAATCCGTTGGCGGCTTTGTTGCACTAAAAACAAGAAGAATCGATGGCGTTTGGGATGTTCAGCATTTTTGCCTCGTCGGACGGAAAACCTGGTGGAGTTTTCCGGATTTTCTCCCGTACTATGCACACAAGCGTTGCAGTTCCCTCTAAAACTCCTCTCGAAATGCACTGCCCTCCTCCATCAATCCTTTACTTGTTATTAGCGTTAGTGAGATGTATGCTGGAGCCTAAATGGCCGAGTCAGTGCCACAGGTTTCGGGTTCGAGCCCCCGACAGTGCCATATATGTTTGTTGCGGCTGGGAATCCATTTAGGTCACAGTCTCGTATAACTGTACAGTATCACAGAGCCAAGTCAGACTTCCACCTAAAGGGTGCTCCATCACAACAGAAGCTGCCCCTGTGTATAAATTACTAATGAAATATCCGTCCCGCACTGCACGACACTGAGGATCAGACACAACTGCATACAACAAAGAAAAACTGAAATAAATTATATCGTAAGTGTCAGTGATGTAATTTGTTGTTGTTATACGAGAAGTATTACTTGAAAATATCTAATTTTTAAAATTTTCTACTTGTACCACGCTAGGCTATATTAGAACTGTTCATCAAAATCTGGGACAAAAATTACCTATCCCATGAAATGTAATATAAAATATACATTTGTTTCAGTAGCTTCTAAATCTAGTTCAGTGGTTTCTGACCTCATTTTATACATATGTTCCTTGAATGCTCTTTGCAGAATACCGGCAATATTATAGAGCGTGACTTCACTAGGAATAATATTATGAACATTTCAAATTGTGCTACAATCTTTATGCATAGCTCTTACTTCTGGACTTCTAGTGTGACAATAAGAATATAAATCGTAAAACAAGAGTTTTTTTTTTCTAATGCAACTGGCAAACACTCAAACAGATGTCATTGATGCCTTAAGGCAAGCGCTTCACCGGCGTTACTCACTTAGCACTACCCAGGAAGTGCGTGTTGCTTGAAGATAAGCTACGAACGCGAAGTAACAATATCCCCGAAACACTCTACCATCCTGTTACCGGGACGTAAACTTTAAGGTATATTCCGAACCACTACAAATATCCATGGCACAGCCGGGTCTTGAACCCGAAACCTGTGGTACGGATGCATTGCGATGCCCAGTAATGCATTGCGATATTTACATCACGGACGTCATTGGCCATCTGGCCAAGCGCCCTTAGCGGCGGCAGAGATAAGCACAGTTGATTGGTGATATCACAGCAAACCAGACTCTTAGTTGAAGTTGCTAGCACTTTTGGTTCAACTTACACCTACTAATCGTTTTTCGAAAATGAAATTGATCAATACAAAACACGCTCAAACATAACGGACGCTAACCTGCAACACCCATTACGATACCCAAATGGAGATCGATTTGCAAAAGCTTATCTATTTCATTTTTAGTGTTATAGATTTCTTTACAATGTGCGTTTAGTATCATTATTATATTATCTATGTTTACATGTAAGAATAATAGTAAACACAAAAATAATAACTACTCCAAAAATTGGCTGTAGTGGGTTTAAATCTAATATGATATATAATTTTATATGCGGCCCGCGGAGTTAAGACGCATTTCCAAAGTGGCCCGCACGATCATTTGGGTTGGCCACCCCTGCATTAGATCCTATATCAAATTTTGTATACAGTATACCCTATATCAAATATTACAGCCCAAAATTAATTAAAAGCCATATCCTGAAAAAGGAACTATTTATCGAAGTTTCCATTGCAATTTTTTATTTAATTTATTATAAATTCATTAGTTATGTATTATTATATGCAATTACTATTTTATTATTTTTAATTTACACACAAGTCTCTTTTTAAACGAGAGATACATCACAAAGAAGCCTGATGGGTGAGTGACTAGCACTCTGGCGCTCGGTGCAACAAGTTTCGGGTTCGAGTCCCGGCGGTGCCATGGATGTTTCCCAACAGACTGGTTTGGTTTGGTATGCGGTCATTTAGATGACGGTCACTGACGGTCATTTCATGCTGAAACAGCGCCTAAGATGATGCCGCCTAAAGATGTCCGTAGGAAGCAGTTTTGTTTCACCTCTTTTTGCCGTTGAATCAGAACCCGTTTTCAAAGAGATAATTCATCTTATATTCGGTTTATATAAAGTTATTCTAGAACTTTTTATAATTTATGTACATTTATAAAATTTGATATGCTAGTATTTGAAATACTAGAAATGAAAATAAAAACTGATGAATAACAAACATAATGGGAATGCACAAAAATTTACTTTTATTGCTGTAAAAGTTCTTGAATTAGAAATACTTGAGAACAGTCTAAATTGACTATATTCAAATATTTTAATTGAACTGAAACAACTGCATGGGAAGAAGTTTAAAGTGCAATCGATGTATTTATTGAGATTTACTACTTGACAGACGATAAGACAGCCGAATTTCAGGATTTTTAACATTATTTTTGACTACATTACAATAATGAGTTAACTGAATGAAGCTCTAAAGTTTTCAACTGATAGTCGATAATTTGAATCATACCAACTTGAGTATAATTATATTTCATGTCTTCCCAGCACTCACGCACCAGTAGAAAGGACAATCAAGTCAAACATTGACATTAAACATAGTGAATGAAATACAGAAGCATCTAATATTCACTAAATAAAAAAGCAGCAACAAATATTGTTATATAATCATCCAAAAAAAGTGTCATTTTATATTCCTCGTAGCATTTTTCCCACGAGAAGAGGTATAGCATTTCTGTTCCGAGAGGAAAGAAATGTACATTCTTTTAACAAGTGCATAATAGCAACCTGTCACTCAAATCTGACAGCAGGTGATCTGTATCCTGGATAATGAGACTTCATGAAATCAGCGATTGTCTGCCCGTCCTTCACGGGTCGAAACAATTACAGATGGAATATGGACTACGTCATGAGTTGCCGCATCGCGACTGGTGACAGACCATGGGTTGAGGAAGTGACCACTACATGAGAAGTGAGGGAAGTTGATCCCTCTATTGCCGAATTTTCTTAAAAGGAGGTTTTCGGAGAAAGACAGGGTTGTTCTGCGACGAGTCAACAAGAAGTGCTGTTTTTCTCTTTTTTTGAAAGTGACTGATCATTATTATATCAATGCTGATAATTACAAATACACCTAAACTAGAATGCTTCTTTTGATAGGAACTATTCTCCAAATTGTTTATGTAATACTATTTTGAGAAAACACCGTGCATCTTTGTTGGATAAAGATACATTTTCATGTGCTTCTTGATAAGATTTATAAATAAAAATTTATTTCTAATGAGGCCTGTTCTGTTGTCGAGGCAGAAGCAGTCAATGTAATGAATAACACACAGCTGTAATGACAAGACAGCTGTCAATGTTTGTAATGGTTCGGAATCCACTGAGAACCATGCTCCCGGTCTAATATGATCGTAGAGAGTTGTCGGGGTAGTGTTACTCGCGTTCGTATCATATTTTCTAGCTACACGTGTCATATCTTCTAGCTACACGTCGTTGAAGAAGGAGGGCAGTGAATTCCGACAATACTTTTTACTTCTACCAAATTTATTTCATCGCCTTCAAAGTAATCCCCTCCGGACACAATGCACTTATGCCAACTTTTTTTCCAATCCTCAATGCAGGCCTTCGAAGCGCACGCCGATTCACGTTGAATCTCTTGAACCGACTCAAAACGGTGTCCCCCGGAGTGGTCTTTTGAGTTTAGGGGAACAGCCGGAAGTCGCACTGTGTGAATACGGTGGTTGTGGAACGTTATGGGTCTCATTTTTGGCGAAAAAGTCATGAAGAATCAATGCAGTGTGAGCTGGTGCATTCAGTGTTTTCGGTACCAATCGAGATTTGACGAGTTTGAAGCCCAAAATGAAATTGATCAATCCTTTTTGAAATTCCAACATCAGCAGCAAGGTCTCTAATTGTGAATCAAAAGTTTGCAAGCACCAAATCTTTAATTTTTGGACGTGAGCTTCGTCGGTTGAGGTTGATGGTTGACCAGAGGCTCTTCGTCTTCAACGCGTTCTCTGCCTTCTTAGAACTGTTTATACCACTTCTAAACATTTCTTTCCGATATCGGAATACTCACCGAAGGCCTCTTCATTCGTTCGTTAAACATTCTATACGTTTCCGCAAACAAAATTTAGTGCAAATTCTTTGCTCAATTAATTCCGACATTTCAAAAAATCGCCGGAATCAGTCTTAGTATCTAACAAAGCTAAGAGTAACTCAACTAAGAGTAACTCAAACCACTAAGAATTTCAAACCACTAATGAATAATTTCATTCTTTCTTTCTTTCTTTAATTATTTTTAAAGTGGCCGGATGGCTAGCGCTCTGGCGATGATGAGAATAAAAAGTTTTTGGATAAATGAAAATATCACATTATATTATATATATTTGAATACATAAAAATGTTGATACAATAAAAATAGAGCAATAATCAATTGAGAATAACTTAAAGATTTTCTTTAACTGTGATAATGTAAGTCGTTTTATATGTACAGCAAGGCGACACTGAAAAAGTAATTTTAAATGAAAATATCTGAGATATCTAAAAGAGTTGATGCAAAAATTTTATTTATTACTTCACCTGTCATAACCATTTTAACTCCTATTTTATAAAAGGGCTTGGACCTGGCCGAGTGACTAGCACTCTTGTGCTCCGTGTCAAAGGTATGGGATTGCGGTGCCATGGCTGTTTGTAGTGATTCGGAATTCACTTTAAGCCGTAGGGCTAACAACCCTACCCCACAAAGAGCTCCATCACAACAGACGCTACGCACTTTACCTTCAACCATGAGTCCACACGGGTTCGTGGGCTTGGTCAAGATGTTGATGTTTACTAAGTGGGATAAGAAAAAAAAAAAAAGGATTTATTCAAGGAAACCGATTTTAATTGATTAAAAAATCATTTTTTTCTTTTCCGATCCATTAATCTAAAATAGTACTAAATCAATGTGCAAAACCTAACACTAAAAAATGAAATGTGCTATTTAAAAAAGACAAGGATATTTTATACAACGATAATTATTTTATACATTGAATAAAAAAAAAGGAATATTTAAAATTGCTGATATTCCAATCTTTCGAGAGATGGTATTATTTTTCATACAAAACTTCGATAAGATTCATTATTATTTTGTGCAGATTTCTTAATTCCCTGGCAAAATCTATTCTAAAAATAAATAGAAATGACATTCGGCAATAAAAAGCTTTAGAAAAAATATTCACAGTTTGTAATGTGAATACAGTGTACATAAAATATTCAGTGATAAAATTTGTTTGTTTCTTATCCCATTTGGTAGACAGCAATATCTAGACCAAGTCAAGAATCCGTGTGGCCTCATGGAAGGAGGGAAAGGGCGACAGCTTCCGTTGTGATGAAGCATCCGTACGTGGAAGTCTGACTTGGCTCCGTGACGCTGACTTTTATAGGGTAGAAGTGTCAATCCAAAGCCCTACTGGCATATTAGGTCGGGACATACGGCTTAAAGTGGATTCCAAACCAATACAAACATCCACGCACCGCCGAAACTCGAACCCGAAACCTGTGGCACAGATATTAATCACTCGCCCATCAGGCCTTTAAATTAAATATTAGTCCCTTAATTAGAATCCCTAATTAATAATTAGAATCCCTTATTAGATTAATTTATCAGGGAGCAGCTTCTGTTGTAATGGAGCACAAGTCGGACATGACTCCGTGTCGCTGAAAAATGAGGGCAGTGTATTCCAGGAGAACTTTTTGGGAAAATACCCCGCATTTGGGTATCGTACGACAGAAAACCCGGAAACTTCCGCCAGGTAGTCCGATGAACGCTGGAATGAATGACTGAGTGATCTGGAGCTCGGTGCCACAGGTTTCGGGTTCAAGTCCCAGCAGTGCCATGGATGATTGTAGTGGTTCGGAATCCACTTTAAGCTGTAGGTACCGGTCTCATATGATTGTAAGAGCGTCACTGAGCCCAGTCAGACTTCTCTCACCCACATCATTCCCAAACTGTATAGGGGCAACTCAGCTCTAGGCACAGTGATGAGGTGTGGTGTACTAGTAGTAGTCCGACTAACGATGCAAGATGCTGAACATCACAAACGCCATCAAGTCTCTTCGTTTTTTGAAACTGTGTTTACAACAAAGCCGCCAGCAGATTGAAACTCCCCTCTAATGCTCACCATAGACTGGCGTTGCTACTGAGCCACTATCCGGATATCGATATAATTTAAATATAGCCAGTTATTACTAGAATGATCAGAGCTGTTTCAATCGTTTACTGGTAGCACACAATATCAGAAAATTTTACAATAACGTAGAAACTTGCAACGTTTCATTTATTTTTTGAAAAACATATTACAAATTTTCGATACATACATTTTGAGTAATTCTACAAGCAGTAACTCTTTAATTGAATTCTTCTCACACGCTATGTGACATGTTTTTATCAAATTGATCAAAAGCACTGATGTATTAACGCAAAATGCAAATGTTTCAACGTAAATTGTGTATTGTTTGATATGCAACAGAAAAAGCAAGTTGCAAAATGATTGATATGCATCATCCTATTCGATTATCCTTTCTCTAATATTAAAACAATTGTAAAAATTCACTTACAGTCTAATAAGTTAGATATTTTGTAATGTCATCATAAATAATGAGATTGAGGAAATAAGTTCTGATAAGTTTATATGGAACGGATTCCTAGAATTTCCTAATCATATTCTAAAAAATATGTTAAACTAATAATAGTACGACAGCTGTAACCAGATTATTGGATTTGCAGTGGAATAGTGTAAATATTGACTAATGTAGATAAATAAAAGAAACAGAAAATAAACAAACTTAGTTTATGAAATGTAAATAATTGTTGGCAATTTCTTGTGTAATTTTAAAGTTTTTTTTTTCTTTTTATTTCCAATGGCAAGGTTATAGGACAACAACAACAAAAAAATTAACATGAAATTAATTTGAAAGTAGATAATGTCAATTCTCAATGGCATTTTTTATCATGTAATTTTTCCACTCTGTAATTCAATACATATATAAGAAAATGAAATTTAATTTTCTTTGTGTTTTACTTTTACGCTTAAAATATTTACTAGTTCTGAAAATGGGGCTGCTGAGCCAATGATGATGATGATGATGATGATAAAGATAGCAAAAATCTTTCAAAAATGACAAAAAAAAAAAAAGTTTGTGTGCCTGATAGAATGGTTGCAGTTCATTGTGCTGGATAGCATTGCAAATTAATTTCTTCTGTATTAGCAGGAATGTAAAATCTGAAAGGAGAAAAAATTACATCCACGTGCTAAAAAAACCCCACTTCTTTGAGACAAATAAAAAATAAAATAAAATAAAACTATTAACAAAATATTTTAACACGACTTTCCAAGATGAAGAAAAAATATATATTATTCAGAGATAATTTTATTTAACCGCAGTAACCGTTTTATTTAACCTAATATGACTGTTGGGCGTAGGGCTGACAGCCCTACCCCATAAAAACATTTCCTGTCCCGAAATTTGCTAGTGGTCAGAAGGCCAGGGATGTGGAATGATGATGATGATGATGACTTGATTAACAGGAAATTAAGGAGCTTAACGAGAAAAGCTAGTAGGAATCGAAACTCCTTAATACTAAAAAATATTCTCAGATTGGCAGCCATTAACAGGAAACATAAAAAACATAGTTGAGCATTTAATACTTCAGCACGTACGTAACTTTCGGAGATTGCCAAATAGAGAGTGACTTTCTATTTATCGGCACTTTTTTTAAGATAAACAAAATGGTGATCATGAAAATAAATAGGGCTAAATTTAAACTGCAGCGACGTGTCACTGTGAGACTGATAGCAGGTGTTTAAGAAATAATGCATCAAAATTCGTATCCCTCAGGTGTAAAACTTTATTCATTGTAAATGATTCCTTTCTCTGGTAATTACTCATTTTGAACAACCGAATGCTTTTTAATAAAGAATTTCATTTTTGGTAAATGATATTTTTAGAAATTCATATTATTATAGACGAACATTTAATCAATGAATAATTCTTATATTTACTCAATGAACCGACGCAGTAATTTTTCAATACACATTATTTATTTGAATTTGATTAATAGGTATTTAGTTAATAACCAATTTAAACATCTTTTCTTTAATTTCAACACTGGTGTCTGATACATATTATCATATTTCGGGCAAATAATGTTAAAAATTCAAAAATTCATAAGAAAAAGGAAATAATGTTCGGAAAAATTTCAATTTGCGAGAATATGATCAGAGGGAGATTGGATTTTTGGATTCATGTATAAAAAAATTATTCCAAAAGTAACCGAAAGAGGGCGCTCCCACGTCATACTGAGACTTCGTGTGTCTAATCCTCAGTGTCCTGCAGTGCGAACGGACATCCCATGAGTAATTTACTCAAGGAAGGAGGGAAAGGGTTGCAGCTTTCCCTCCTGTTGGGATGGAGCATCCATAGGTAGAATTCAGACTTGGGCAGTGGGAATGAAGGAGGACAGTGCTTTCCGGAAGGACTTTTAGGGGGAGCTACCCCACATTTGCGTATCATATGGGAGAATACCCTGGAACCTCTCCCCCCCCAGGTAGTCCGACTAATGAAAAAAGATGCTGAACATCACATATGCCCACGAGTAGATTACTCATGGGAGGTGGGAAAGGGCTGCCATTTTCCCCTTCCTTCTTGTTGGCAAAGAGCACCCGTAGATAGAAGTCTGACTTGGCTCCGTGCCGTTGAAGAAGAAGGAAAGTACCGGACTTCCGGTGGAAAAATTTTGAAAGTCAATTCCTACTCTTTTTCACTTTATTGCAGAAAGTCCATGTAAATAATTTTCATTCATTTTTTTAAGTTTATCTGGCGCCATTATTGGTATATATATTGCAACTTAAATCTAAAAAAACCTGAAATTAATTAATTAAATTTAATTACTGAATTAATATTTGAAAGAACTGTATTAACATCAAGTGTCATCCACTACAAGTTCAAAAAAAAAAATGTATTTGAACTTGAGTGGATGAATAAAAGTATTTTATTAACGATTGAAAGTTTTAACAACATATATGCAGGAGAGTGTGAGCTAATAGAAGGAATTGAAAAGGGGGAGGGGTGTTAATTCGTAAGTTTTTTTTTTTTTTTTACTGATTGCCTCCTTTACATTCAAGACTGCATCATGGGGCTGTTTCGCCAATGATGATGATGATAAAAATAACAAACATCGTTCATGACAAAAAGTGTATGTGCTTGATAGAAAGGTTGTAGTTTATTGTGATGGGCAGCAACACACATCAATATCTTCTACACTCGCAGGAACGTAAAATAGTAAGAAATAAAAATTACATACAAGTACTAAAAAAAATAATAAAATAAAATAAAAACACATGTAACATAAAAAAAATATTTTTAACGTCAATTCTTACTTTTTTTCACTATATTGCAGAAAGTCCTTTATAAATAATTTTCATTCATTTTTTTAAGTTTATCTGGCGCCATATATTGGTAGATATATGCAACTTAAATCTGAAAAAAAAAAAACAACTAAAATTAATTAATTAAATTTAATGAATGAATTAATATTTAAAAAAACTGTATTAACATCAAGTGTCATCCATTACAAGTTCAAAAAAATGTATTTGACCTTGAGTGGATGAATAAAAAGTATTTTATGAACGATTGAAAATTTTAACAAGATATATATAGGGAGGGTGTGAGCTAATAGAAGGAATTGAATAAAACCACTCCTTTGAAAAAAAGAAAAATAATAACAAATTATTATTTATTGAAATATGACTTTTCAAGAGGAAGAAAAATATTGATTATTCTGAGATAATTTTATTTAACCGTAGGTCCCGGTCTAATATGACTGTAGAGCGTTGGGCGTAAGACTGGCACTCCTACCCTGTAAAAAAATTAAAATCTCGAAATCAGCCAATGGCTAGAAGGCCTAGGCCCACCACAAGGCTGTTGTGCCAATGATGATGCTGGTGATAATGACTTGATTAAAAGAAAACCAAGGAGCTTGACAAGAAAAGCCGATAGGAGTCGAAACTTTTTTTTTCTCCTTTCTAATGCAGCTGGCAAACACTTAGACAGCTTGATCTTGGATACCTTAAGGCAAGCGCTGCATAGACGTTACTCACTTTGCAATACGCAGTGGGCGCCTGTAACTTGAAGATAAGCCACGGACGCGGAGTAACAATGCCAATTGTTTCAATAACAAATCTAACACTAATCATTTGTTGTTTACAATCAACAGAAGAAAGAAAATATTGATATAAATACAATTTAGCAGAATGTTTTTGAATATTAAATATTTTCGAGAAAAATTATCACATATTCAACAGCTCAAAACTAAATTATGATATGATTTATTTATTTTTTATATAATTACATTTAAAAGAATATTTACAAAAATATTTTGTTGAAAATGTTTTAAAATAATTTGTTATTACAGTGTAATTAAGATTTCTCATTTTTTTCTTAACATTAAATTATAGTAAATGTATATTCTAAATTTTCGCATAAAAAATAACTTACGTGTATACATTGTAAGGTACCATGGAATTGCATACAGCTAAAGGAAGAAAACACATTTTACAAAAGAGAAAAATTCATACGTTATAAAATTTAAAAAAAAGCAGAATAAACAAGTAAGTTAACAAGATGTAAAATATATACTACAAATACCTATTTAATAAATAAGTAAACATGGAAATAAATTGATGCAATTTTAATATATTTTACTATTAAAAATCTCATAATTGATATAATATTTCAACATTTATTTTGTGAATTAAATTTACTTCATTGAAAGGCACAATTTTAATTATATGTGACTATTTGTAAATATGTATGTTTATGAAGGATTTATACATGTATAAAAACGTACAAGGATATGCACACAAAAAATAATTTTCATATTAATGAGCATGATTGAGCGTCGTGGAACAGTTCGAGCATAGTTGTAACTCTGTGACAAGCAATGCTAACATGTATCGGATCATCCAGAGAAGGTTGGCTCCGTCGAATAGACCTGTTCCCTGATTTAAACCTAGTTGCAAAAATCACTGGGAATAAAGACTGATGAAAGTGATGATCACTTTACACGAATAAAATATTCCATAAGACTGGATACAAATTTTAGGTTCCATTCTGTATATATGCATAGAATTACATTACCACAAATGTATGCATCCATGCATTTATATATGCATGAGTGCAAATACAAATACGAAAATATACATAAACTTATTTACAAGAACTTGTATGGATGGATGCATGTCCATATGTAGATGTAGATGTAGATATAAATTTAGTAATAGTTTTCATATGGTTATGTATTTTTAGTAATTTTTATGTAGATATATATTTAGTATTCACACCTGTATATACATTTGTTTTTTTATGCACGTTTAACAATGTTTATATGTGTATATATGTGTGAGGGCATATTGATGTATGTGTTACTGACTGTATGTAAGCATATGAGACTATGTAGGTAAACGTATGATGATATATGCATGCATGTGCAATTGTATGTATGTACGCATTTCAGTAAATATATTAACAAATGTAACATATACATACATATAGAGATATATATACACACATGCATATATAAACAAAATACATAAACACGCTCGTACATATACATAAATGCATATATACGCATGTAAACGTGTTCGTGTATAATTACAAGAGGCCTGGTTGCCCAGTGAATAGCGCTCTGGCGCTCGTGCCAGAGATTTTGGGTCCAAGTCCCGGTGTTGCCATGCATGTTTGTAGTAGTTCGGGATCCACTTTAAACCATAGGTCCTGGACTAATATGACTACAGAATGTAGGGTTGACAACCCTACCCCATAAAAAAAAAAAACATCTCGTCTCCAAATCTGCCAGTAGGTGGATGGCCTTGGGGGTTAATGGTATCATGGAAAAATTGGGGAAAAAAAATCAGAATTTTGTAAGCCATTCAGAAGATACCAGTAATAAACTTTGAAAAGATAGGAATAACTTTGTCTGATATTGTCATTGATGAATTTGCAGATCAATGATATCCATACAAAATGTGCACTGGTATTTCAAACAAATATTTTATTAAACTGATAATGAAAAGATATAGAAAAAACTGATTTACTCCAGGTAGTTAATGATAGTAAATATAATTTTAGGATTAAATGTTCAACAAAACACCCACCAGGAAACTTGAAAGATTTAATAGAGTATATGCAAGAGCATGATTTAATATTAAAATTAGTTCATCTTGTTGGCATGGAAATTAACACTTTTACAGCAAAATAACAAAAATCTCAACTTCTGCCTGATGAGTCAAAGAGCACAATAGATCGAGCATTGCAAATAAATGTAAATTTTATCAACCAGAAAGTATTTGACGATGTGGCCGGCAGCTGAAACACACAAGAGTGTTGGACCGAAGAATTTTAAAATATAGACAAATAGCTCATGGAACAAAATGTGCATTATTTTAAGTTACTTATAATAAATTTCGAAGCAGATAACTATATAGATTTAATTGATTCACGTGCAATTACACTTACTGAACATTACTTACAGTATCTAATTCGGATAATGTATTTAAATTATTTAGGACATTCCTGCTGAAATTGAAATTAGCATTTCCATATCATTCATTCACAAGCAGTAGATCACTGTGTCAAATTTGTTACTGAAGCACCAGCTGCAGTGTGCAGCATGCACAAGAGATTGGATTCATAAGATAATGTAAACAATGATTGGTGTATGTATACCTTCAAACATATTCATATATACACATATTTAAACACACATCTTTATACATAGTTCATTTTTTTATAAACACATGCATATCAGACATGCACAAGCATATATGTCTACATAAACATACATACCTACATTTACTTATAAATAAAATCTAATTTTTAGATTTGTAAATTTGAAATATAAATTTATCATAAAAATTTAAATATAAATTTATCATAAAAATTTAAATATAAATTTATCATAAAAATTTAAATATAAATTTATAAAAATTTTGAACAATTAATAGAGTAAATTTTTTCCTTTCAAAATACTTATTTTTTATTGTAGCACAAATTTTTATTTAAATCAATGGACATCCAAATATTTAATTTTTCAGCAATTAAAATAAAACATACTTCAGGAACAAATCCAAGTGATTAGTTAATTCTGGATCATGGAATGCAATGAGATGAGAAAATTTAGCAAGATATTCTGCAAAATATTAATAAGACATTTCAGAAAACAAATCCATGATTATACACTCAAGAGCCAAAACATTACGACAACCTGTCAATAACGAGTTGGCCCACCTTTGGCGCGCAACACAGCTTCAAACCGCCTTGGCATGGAAGCCACAAGTCCTTGGTAGATGGCCGGAGACAGATTGTACCAGATGTTTAAGCAACGGTCACGCAAATCCGAGATATTGCGAATTGGTGGTCTTTGATCTCTGATCTGCCGCCCCAGGACATCCCAAATGTGTTCTATCGGATTGTGATCCGGTGAGTTAGGCGGTCAGGACATTAACTGGAATTCAGCATCATGTTCCTGGAACGACTACAACACAATTTTAGCCTTGTGACAAGGGGCGTTGTCCTGTTGGAACATTCCATTTCCAGCTGGAGAAACAGAGGCCATGTAAGGGTGCAATTGGTCCGCAATGATGTTCAGATACCCTGTAGCATTCATGGTCTGCTCTACCAGAACTATGGGTCCCAGACACGCCCAAAGAGAACGTTCCCCAAAGCATAATACCGCCACCACCGGCCTGTGTATGACCTACTGTACAGTGAGGGAGCAACTGTTCGCCTGCGTATCCTGACACGGCCATCGGGCGTGATGAATGACAAACTGTGATTCATCTGACCAGGCAACTCTCTCCCACTGATCCATGGACCAGTCACAATGTTCCCGGGCCCAGCGTAGGGCGCAGTTGGCGATGACGCTTGGTCAGCAAAGGCACACGAGTGGAACTTTTGCTGCGTAGCCCCATATCCAACAGTGTCCGCTGAACAGTGTGCTCCGATACTATTCATCTTGGTCCTGCATTGTATTGGGCTGTCAGCTGAGCCACTGTCTGGCTCCGGTCCGACGACCGTTTTCTTTGATAGCGTGTGGACGTCCAACACCATGACGTCTACTGCTGGTTTCACCATCATTCATCCACTTTGCATAAGTACTAACAACTATAGATCGCGAACAACCCACGAGTCGTGCAGCT